>JALLAU010000519.1:0-14623 GCA_036939495.1 Thalassiosira hispida
CCACAAACACATATAATAATGCCACGCCACAAACAAGGATGCAACGAGGTGAAGGTGGAATGTCTATGCCGCACAATACTCCCATCACAACATTGTTCGATGAGATGCATAACCATCTTTACCACATAGCTAACGAACCCGTTGGAATGACACGAACACCATATCATCTCGGTGCCGTCTCTGACACTGGGGGTGGACTATCAGATTCTGATCGAGAACTTCTCGCAAACTTATACTACAATGCTTCATCTGTATTTGAATTTGGACTTGGAGAGTCTACCCATATTGCTGCATACGTGGGCGTGCCACGATATAGCGGAGTGGACACGGATGCTACATGGGTGGGGAAGGCGAGAGACGGTTCAAAGATGGATCATTTCCTATTTAGTTTCGCGGATATTGGGGCAACACGGATGTATGGCAATCCAGAGAATGAAACGTTGCAAAAGATCCCATACGCTCTCCAGAGTGCACCCTTGAATAACGAAATGGATGCATATGATGTGTATCTTGTAGACGGACGGTACAGAGTGGCCTGTGCGTGTGCATCGTTTTTACATGCCATGAGCCGTGGGGGAGATATGTCACGTGTTAGGGTTGCAGTTCATGATTGGGATCGGGGGAAAGTCGGAAATGTCAGTGACTGGGCTTGGGGCTACTGGGAGCTGACGGAGATTGCAGATGCTGTCAATGTATCGAAATTGTTGGCTGTATTGAAGTTAAAGTCGAATACGACAGATCATGATATTATGAAGATGTGGAAGAGCCACATGTGGGATAGACGGTGATCAGAGATATATGAGCAGCATGCAGATGATACGCTCTGATGCGGTCTTCATACTATGAATACTACAAACCTGTTGGCTCTTTGTTTGGTAGGCAAATTATACATGTGCTATAGATTTAATATAGTTAATATGACATATATTCCCTTGTATATCTATATCTGCATGTTATGGCAATCATTGATGGCAGAAGCAACTTTACTCATAGGTATGCTTGGGCAGGCTACCACAGCATCAACCGACAATGCATCAAGTATTTATTCGAAGAGAGAGTATTGATATTATTGAGGTGGGGGGAGTAAAGGTGCTGAAAAAATCCATTGCTCTTGGAGTCCATCCATAGTGCTTAGTGCCCTCGTTGATTTTGATTGCACCCATTGGTTCTTTTGCCTCCTCATAGGCTTGCATTTGACGGTTAACTATAATTGTTGCTATTAGTCATGATAGGTTTGGCTGCTGGCCGGCTGTTTTTCTAGGAAAGCATAATGTAAATCAACCCTAAGCACCAAGAGCTTCTGGAATGGGTTGTGCCTTATGCATGATAACACTCCATCTGTTAGCATGATAATGGATGCAGTTCATTTGTTGCTTTTTGACTTCTCCTTGTTGCAGAACTGGGCAGTGGACGTGATTTCAATTTTGTTTCCTTGTTCTCTTTCCAAGCAAGGATGCTTGTTCCACGCTTGTACTGTTACAAATTCATTGTTGGTTTCTTAATTACTCACAGGTTGTAAAGCAATACAGTGAACTAATAAGGCTTAAATCTAGTTCATTCCCCCATGATAGATACATTTCCTTCCGACTTGACAAATGTGCAATAACAAACAAACGACGGCATTGGGATTCACAGTCTGCACCTTTATCCAAACCTTTACCGATACAATATTGAGAGTAATGCAAGCTCTTCTAAACAATTGATGCCATGCTTGATTGTGTAGATACAAGAGGTAATTTTACATGGCATCTCTCTGAACTACCATCCAGCAGCACATCAGCTAGATAATCTCCAGTCTCATTTTCCCAAGTCCCAAAAGAATGTGGGCGTATTAGACTTGTGGTGGTGTGCAACTTCCTCCACGTCTACATTCACTTTTGCACCTGTCTTGGCAGACTTTATCTCCACCTTGGGAGATTCAATTTTCCTCTTCTTGACATTGTGACCCTTCTCGCCTCGCCGCGCCCTTAGGATTTCTTGCTGGGTTTCCCACTGGAGATATTGACAGTATAAAATGGATCCATAAACAAAGGTGAGCCAAAACTCCTGCGTACGAAAATAGCGAATTATTCGCTGCAAGACTTACTTGCTCATCGAGTGCTTCTTTGGATCCACCAGACCCCGATCCGTGGAATATATTCAAATCGAATAGGCCCATATGCATTTCTGTCGGCGGCTGCGTTGGTCGGTAGCGAATTTCTTGATGTTTCGGATGAGAAGTTGATTGCTGTTCCTGGGTACTGTGATTGTGATGGCGATCCATCTTCGACTTTGCTAACGTTTCGGCTCGAGGTATGAAGGCATCCACGACAGTTAATGCAACCTATAAGTTGAGGCAATGGAAGAAGGAATAGAAAGAGGATCTCAGGTGATATGTTTGCATCGCCCAATGATATTATTTTGATTTATTGATTCTTTCACTTCTTACTGCCATTTTTGCCAAGAAGAAGAGTTCGTTCTTCATTTTGCACGAAGAGAATCAACTTTTTGAATAAGCCAAATTGAATAAGAATGAGCGAAAAATGTCAGCGTTTACAGCTATGATTATGTATTGGTTGGGTGACTACTGAGCCCGGGCTTTGCTGCTTATGTGGGGCGTTCGGATGAAAGTCAATCCTTTCTTAGATGTAGCGGCGACGACGCCCCATGGTTGAGTTCTGTTCATGATCATGACTCGTCTTTGTTGTGTCATTGCTGGTATTCGGTATCTTGATGTCAACATTATCGGGAATCATGACATCTTGTTGTAATTCTCAAGAATACGCGGGAGTCTAAAGATCGCGAGAAAGGAAGACGCGTGTTTCCCGGTGTTCAGATGTTGTGTGTATTGGAGACGAAAAGCACCTCCGTGCGTGCTGATGGAACTCATGTCATTGATGCCGTCACCATAGGCCCTCCCAACGACTCTGAAGGACACAACCTCGGACATCAGCTTGGCTTTGTCATGACTTTCAAGTCCCAGGGCGACCGTAACTTTTACGGTGGCTCGCCTTTGGTCGCTGAAGAGGATAGTGACTTGTATTGCCATCCTCATGACAAGTTCAAGGATTGGATTGGTGATTTGTTGGATCAAGATCTATCAAGATGGTGATGGTACATTTGTGTTTGTGTACGATTACTGTACTTGAATGTGAAAAAAACACATGTACCCACCAAAAAGCAAAAAGCAGTGACGGAGAAGGCAACTAGATATTAGTATTCAACATAATAAGAGGAAAGTTTTATCAATGTCGTAATCACGATCTACCACCTATCAGCATGTAATCACGTTCTGTCATCAGCTACATCGTCCACAGGGATAGAGCTGTGGATAGCTTCATTATCAAAGCTTATCAACTTATTTCATTCTTAGATGACACAGAGAAATATGATATTCACTCTTTACAAACAGTCCTTCGTGACCTCTTACAACATCATAAATACAGATGTATGAGTCAACTCTCAACTGCCGTAAACATCAAGCAGGAGATCCAACAGAGGGAATCTACAATGCAGCGAAAATACCTGCGCCATGGCGTTGGATTCCATACATCCACTATCATTAACATGTCTGCACAAGCAATCAAGGATAAAGTTAACTAGTTGGAAGCTAACGATCCCAACTTCATCCGTATCAATATGTCATCTTGTATCAACAAGTAAATAACGGAATCTATTTTGCTAACAACTACTTATTAGCCCACAAAAATTCTCCTCCGACGACTGTTACTCGTTTCCAATATCAAACGCCGTTGAGATAAGATATCTAATCCAATGATTCCCGCTGGACCGCGATACGGTGTCCGTCCATCTCCAAGTAGCTGAGAAAATACCGGCAAGTCCCCAACAGCTACAGAAATACGATCCCATGGTTTCCAATCTTTCGGAGCAGCTTCGAAAGCCATGGTCGATGTTCTGTCCTTCTTGGGATATCCGCAATAGCTCAGTCCAATGTTTGTTGTCGGCATCAGTTGGGGCTTTCCATCCACGCCCAAACCGGCCACCATTGGACTCTTCTTATAAACGCCATCGTTTTGCGGAGGCAATCCGAGGAACGGAGCGGCTGCCCAGTTCACTACCGTGAAGGAGGAACCGCAATCCACCACTCCCAAAAATGGCTGCGAAGCTAGGTACCCGCTACTATCTCGCGGGGCCGACGCCGACACTACACGAAATCCCAATAAGCGAGTTTCATTCACAACCACTGCATCGATTGTCTTCAAGCCAGCCTTTTTTGCCACGCTTTCTATCGAGTGTGCCTTCCATAGACGCAACCTACCGGCTGGGAAATCAAAGTCAACGTCGAATTGTTCCAATACTTCCATTCCGATCATGCCCTCGACTGGGTCATGAGCTGGGTCCATGCTGGAATATAAGCCAAATGTGTTGTAAAGGATAGATTCAAGTTGTTCATTGCAAATATTGCATGTTTGGTTGGTACAAGTGCATTCGTGTGAATAGGATACAGGTAGTTCATCAGCACAAATCAAGCTCTATAACCCAACAACAACAAATAATAAATAAGCACTACTAAATACTCACTGCTCTTGAGGAAAGTCCGTAACAATAGCATGCAAAGTACCCGGTATGGGAAAGAACGACTCGCCACTAGCAAATTTTCCACAGCACAATGATACGTCATTTAGTTCTATGATCGATTGTGTCTGTGATGTAGCTCCGGCCGATAATCCCTGTTTGGTAATTCCAGAGGATTTGTTGAGGTTGAGTACTTGTTGCAAATCTGGTTTGCGAATGGAAATGGAGGGATAAGAACATGTAAGACATCATACTCTTTCAATCTTGTACAGTGCCAAATGATATCGTTACACAAAGCAACATCATGTGTACTCACGAGGCGTGATGAGCTCAGTCGTCAAACCTGAGTCAACCATAAAATCATAGGGACCCTTGCCTTCAATGTAAAGTTGAATAATAATGTACTCACGTCCCATTCCTCCCTTTGGTAGACGTAGCCTTGATGATGTGTATGGACAACAAACACATGCGTGAGAGACGTTCATGTTTCTATCATGACATGAAATATAATTGGATTCATTCGTATTTTATTGTCACACTTTATCCATCTAATCTCTCACCTGCGCATGGGAAAGTCGGCAATTAGCGTACTGGCATCACCCTGCATTCCCGTTGTCGTTGTTGCCGCATTTGCCTTTCGTGACGACTTGTTACCACCAAAGAAGAATGGCAACGATGACGCTACCGCGCCTCCAAATATTGTTTTTTGACGTTGACCATCCTCCTCACTTCCACCGCTGTCATCTTCCACATCATTGCCGACTGATTTGGCTTTTTGCTGATATAGTGCAATGATGCATCGGGTAGCAGTAGCAGGAGGGACGCTTCTGTTACTATATTTTGTCGTAATGCCCCGCCTCTGAATGCTGCTGTGGCTGTGGAGTGCTGGAGGGGTAATTGTGAATGCCACCGCCATTGACAGGGCGGATGGCGACGTGGCGGATACCAACAGCGAAAGGATGGGGATTGTTACTCTCATTGTTTGTTCAATTTGTTTATGAGAAGATTCCAGTTTCTTTGGAGTAAATTATTTGTTGCTGGAGATGGATGCCACTTAGTAATAATAGCTCTCTTCTGCTCTTATTTTTGGTGTCAAAGAGGGTTCTCGGTTTGTTCCCGTCGCCCTCACTCATCGTCTTGCTTTTCAGTCGTGTTTGATCGTGAATCTTTGGATTCTTGGATCGCGCGTAAAATGCTAACAGTTCCTATGATGCAGTGACGTAGCAACTCACAAGATATCAGCCGCCTTCAAATCCAAAAGTTCGCAGACCCATCTTCACCTCTACAGAGAGGAGGCACGATATCTACTCTAATGATCCGAACCTTAATGATGATAAAATGGACAATGATGGAAAGTTGAATGCAGTGCTGTTTCTCGTGATCACTTGCTTGTTGCTTGAGCCCATAAGGTACCTGTATTGATCCTCTTAAAAGATAAGCTATTTTATCAAAGATATCATTCAAGTTACTTTTTATTTTTTTATGCAATCAGTTCAAACAAAACACCCCAAGCTTTGGTCCAGACGAACCATGTGACATGATGTGAGCCTTGCTACAGACAAAACACCAGACAAACCCAAATCTACAGCCCCCTTGTCACATATATTAGATATGCTGATATTCTTACTCTTCAGCGACAATCTCCATAGCACAAAAGCGAATGCAGTTATCATAATTGTTCGAGTCATCGCAATTGCGTACACAATTACGATCCACGCCACGGCGAGCCGAATTTGGCTCATCTCCGGGATTGCTACGATGGTAATTGCAGCTCCTGCCGTCTGCAGTTCACGAAGAAGAGACAAATATCAAGATAGCACAGAAGAAACAAATGAGATAAGAATTGAGGAAACAGATGTGTGGCAAAAACAGGGATATATACTTCAGGTAGGTAACTTACTCCCTTGGCACCTGATGTTTCTCTTGATCTCACGATTGCGAGGAGCATTCCTATTTCCGCAACGCGGGTCAGCTGGGTCGGCGCAGATGTTATCCCTGCGCTTTGACTGAGTGTTCTTTCTCTCGCGTTCCCTTTCTTCCGAGCGCTGGTTGCGATCGGGATTCTCATCGGCACGTCTATTATCACGACTAGCTTGCCTCTTCTGCGCCGAACTCCTTTTTCCGTTGTTGGAAGAACCATTGCGATTGTCATAGTTGTTATTGTTTTGACGATTATCACGACGATTATCTTGATAGTCACGACGAGTACTTTTACGATTGTCTTGATAGCCGCGACGGTTATCTATACGTTCGTCTTGACTGTTACGACGATTATTGACGTTCCTGTTGTTTTGACCATCACGACGTTCATCTTGATAGTCACGACGAGTACTTCTACGATGATCTTGATACTCACGACGTTTATCTTGACGGTTGTCTTGATAGTCACGACGTTTATTGACGTTATTGTTGCCATTCCACGCCTCATCATTCGTCTCACGGGCGAACTCATCTTTGAAGTCAGATGAGGAGCTAGAGCTCTTCCCGGATTTGGGGCTGGATCCGGATCTTGAACTTGACCTTGAACTCGAACTCTTGTCCGACTTGCCTTCGCGGGCAAACTCATCTTTGAAGTCAGATGAGGAGGAGCTCTTCTCGGATTTACCTACAGAGCGGCTGCTGCTTGAACCTGAACCCTTGTCCGCCTTGCCAGAGGAACGCGGTCCATCTCTGTCATCATCGCATTTTGGGAAATCGCAGCCGTTCATTGGGTCACGAATGAGCACCCTGCCATCGGGGCACGTTTTCACGTCAAACTGGCAAGCAGCAGGCGGTGCGTCTTCACGGGCAAACGTGTCCTTGAAGTCAGATGAGGAGCACGGAAAATGTTAGAAACATGGCTACAGCGGCAACAACGAAGTCTCTTGACAAATTAACTAATGAGAAACATTCACAACGACAACGAGTGCGCTCACCATTCCCAACTGCTGAACAGCGCCACGCAGACGCGAATTACTGATACTGACATTCTCGGCGCATGCTGGGTGGACGAGCGCCAAGGCGGACAAACGAAGGAGGATGAATTTCATTGTTGGAAACCTTGAGTGTTGATGGAAGCCTACAATTTTTTATGTGCTCTGTTCAATGGATCATTGATCGGGGTGATAACAGTTGACCTTTTGTCGTCTTTATGTCACGCTCACTCTTTATGTCTCCCGCCCAACATCAGTCTTGATAGAGTGAAACAATTAAAAGGGTGTCTCTTAGACTGAAGCTGACTCTAGAGTGGAATTAGTACATTTACCGAAATACAGAATCTCTCGAAAATTGGCACGAGTGATTTCAATTTCATTATGTCATAAACTCGATGTACTAGTACTGATTTATCGTACTAATACCGTTGCGCAATAGGTGTACGTACCTACCTGGAATACTGTATGCAGCATCTATTCCTGTACGTACCTCCTACCTAGGTAGGTAGGTATCGAGTGCGCCCTTCCCGCCAAAATAATCCCGCAAAAGCATTCATTTATTTGATTCCAAATCCTGCTTTGGTCCAACCGAATAATTTTACTTGTGCACTTAGGTGATCACGTTGATTTAATTACCAATAGAGATAGCAATAATTCTCTAAGGAGGAGCACGAAAATAATATCCACAATTGTTTCACAAAAGATTCAATATTAACATTAATTTACAAGTACTAAACAGAAATCTATGTTCTTGTCATGTTGACTTCGCCAGTGCAAAACAGTTTCGCGAAGACAAATCAACAGTTGCAGTCTATTAGCAGTTGGCAGCGCATCACATTCATCTTTTTTACAAGAAGCAAAACATCATGTACAAGCAGTTAGTAGGTACAATTAGTCAGGCACCATGATCATCTCATGTCAGTGGTGGTGGAGGGCGGATTCCATTTTCGAATAAAGATATTTTCCTTTGAAAAGGATCATAATTTGTCTTCCTAAATTCTCCAGGCGTGGTGGGATTGCGCAACAAATTTTCATTCTCCTTGACCGGGGCCAGTGTTTCCTGTTTGGGTGCTTCATCAGTAGTCTTCCTCACTTCCACTGTAGCTTCTGGCATTGTTGGCGCGGCCATCATTCCACTCATGTCAGAAATAGTCTTTTTGCGACTTCTCCGTCCTCTGCCTGAGCGTCGACTTGAATGATCGACCTGAGCTTGTTGTTCCTCGAGTGTCTTCGTCAGGAAGCTCTTAATGGATTCCTCCGACAACGCCTGACCGTGCCTCATCACCAACCCCGCAGTATGCTTTGCGCCAGCATTTTCTTGCGCCTTGAGTGTTTCTTTTGCACGGCGCATCTGTTCGTCTTCAAATCTCTTGCAAGCATCGGTGACAGCATGGCGGAATTCTCGATGTGCCCGATACAATTTGCGATTGACGACAAGGGGTGTCTTTGTTTTATCTTCAATGACCCTGTCAATATCGGATACATTGTGTGTATGTTCAGGAATGGCCATGGCGCGACGAGAATCTCGCTTGAACATCGTGGGTCTTCGCGACTCGGCATCTTCCTTGGAGGAATACGTTTCTTTCTCATCCAACGACACGGACCGACCTCTTGCCAACGAGGTCATAGGCACTAAGTTGGCTCCGGGGGGCACTAAGTTGGCACCAGGAGGCAATGCACTGGCTTCAGGCAGCCCAGGCAGGGATAGATCTGGCGGACTAAGATGTGAAAACAACCGAGGATCAAGCGTTGTCCTCCCAACATTAGGCGTGACATAGTCGACAGGACCTCTTACGGGAGTCTGAGGAGGTGTGAGGTCAAGATCAGGCATTGTAAACACTTGTTCCTTGAATGATACCCGGCCACTTTCATCAGCATCATCTATGCTGAGGGGGGAATCTACTTGATCAATTTCATCAAACCGCTTTCCGAAGTGAACTGGAGTTGGCGGGGCCGAATTCGATCCCATCCGCACGAAGGTTTTCATTCGGCCCGGGCTCCCTGTAGAAAGGTCGGGCGATACCTCCTTCGGGCTCAATTTTGGCTTTCGCCCTGCACTTCCATTTGATGCATCGAGTGGAAGTACCACGGCAGGTTCCATTTCGTTGAACGAGCTGATGGGAGTATGCATATTATCATGATGTTCATCATCGTCTTCAGAAAAGATCTCAGGCACGGCGGCTAGCCCTTCAAGTGATGCCCTCATAAACCTGCTATCCCTATCACGTTTCTGTCCCTTCATGAGGAGGACAAAGTCTTCGTAGTTGATAAGCGCGGTTTTGCAATTCACATCTTTCATGGACTCTCCCCACATTTGGAGCATTTGGTCTTCATCGTCTCCCATGTCATCTCCCATGAGATCCTGAATTTGTTGTGTGCACACATATGGCAAGAATCGAGTCATGGCAAATATCAAGTGAGTAGTTGTAAGCATGTTATATGGACACGCGAGAGATAGACCACCTGCTAGATCTAGTTGCACACACGCACACACTTACCATGACATTATCAAACGTAATGTAACCTTTTCGCTCCTGGTCCAGCCGCTCGAAAGCTAGGCGCTACATAATAAAGAGGGTACCAAAGTCATGAAGGTGATGAGACGCAAGACGAGCAATAAACATGAATCAAACTAAGTATTCTTGGCATTGCATCATACTAGATCATACTCACAAGATTTCTATCATCTACTTGACATTGTGATAGGCCCGCGGCAATAAACTCATGCCAATGGATAGACGTCTCGCCCTTGCGTACCCGCATTGCATTGAATATATCTACAACTTCTGGTTCCGTCAAACCGCCAAGGCTCCCGGTAGATGCATTCCCAATCAACACCTTCTTCAATGTGCTCAACGTGATTTCCCCCGTCCCCTCCTGATCATACTTCTCAAATTCCTTCCGTAAGCCCTGGATCTGTTCTGGCAAGAGCGTAAAACTTAATACCTCACAAAGGAGCTTTCTCATATCCGAATATTCCTTGAATCCCACTAGCGCCTTGACAACGTTGGGATTGATCACTGAACTTCTCCCGTTATTTTCCCTATTGGACCACATCTTGAGCCACTTCGATTCCTTCGCATGTCTTGCCGTGGGCCTGTCCATGGGGTCGATGACGAGGAGACTCTTTATGAAATCTTTCGCCTCCTGGCTGACTGTTTCCCAAATTTCCACAGGCTCGAAATTGAATGATCCGCGTAGGATGTTGTCTCGTACTTGCATGAGAGTCTCCGGTCCGCCGCAGCCGCCGAATGGTGGCTCGCCGCTCAGCAGCAGGTACGTGATGACGCCTATTGCCCAAACATCACAGCGTTCATCATAACTCCCCCTAATAACCTCCGGCGCCACAGTATACGGCGTCCCCACCGCCTCATGATGAACCTCCCCAAACGTAAAATGCTTACTCAATCCAAAATCAATCATTTTCAATTCACTCCCCGCTTCAATTTCGCTGAAGAGGAAATTTTCGAGCTTCAGATCACGGTGGATAATGCCCTTGTTGTGTATGTAGCGGCAGGAGCTTAGCATTTGTTTTACGAGACGGGCGCACTGCCGCATTATTCATGATGGGTTGTAAACAGCATGCCGTACGGATTGAGAAAGCCAAATGGTAAAACGAAGCAAATGCTAGATCATATAACTTACCTGAGCCTCAGTGTAGTGGTAGTCGGGCTGCTCGTCAAGTCGGTCGAAGAGCTCGCCACCCTTGCATACCTCCTGTACGAGGTAGATTTCGGAATGGGATTCGTAAACCTCCTCAAGACGAACAATGTTGGGATGATCCTGTATTGCATTTATCATAATATGTCATATGGACAAGTTGAACAAATAATGGGAAGGTGAGCATGTGCAACATCAATATCAATACACACACACATCTGCAAAACAAACCCCAAACTCACCAACTGACACATGATATAAATCTCCTCCTTCAACTGCTTCAACCCCTCCTCCGAATCAATCAATGCCAAATCCAAACACTTGACAGCATAGCTCACCTGCGTCGCCCTATGCTTGACCAATCTCACAATCCCGGATATCCCACTCCCCAACACTGGTCCATCATGTACTCCCTCGTACACTTCCTCAATGGGTTTCCCCAGTGGTACTTCGATTCTAACTAAATTGGGATTTTTCAGGTCGCCCATGATGATTTCGTCGAGGCCCAGTTTGGAATCGGAGTGGGTTAGTTGTCGGGATTTGCGACGGCGGTTGGAGGAGGAGATACCGTCCATTTTGTTGTTATTGTTTTTGCTGTGGGTACTGTTGTTATTGTTGACATTGTGTTTACTTCGACTCCCACCATTGACACTGTCATTACTGCTGGAAGAATGGGAGGAGTTGGTATCCACACTAAACGCACTGTCGCCTAAAGAAATGTCTTGACTGGGTACTTTTTCATGATGGAAAGGAGGAGGAGGTAGTGGATTGCTATTTCTATTGTTGTTATTGATACTCGGAGAAGTGGCAGTGAAGTCAGTTGTAGCTGTTAAGAGTGGAGTCGTGGGGGCAGGAGGAGGACATGTCACTACAACTGCTGGGGCCTCTTGGGTTTTGGCAGGATTATCTGGCATGCCATTTTTGGCTGTGGCGATGATCATATCACGTGCCATTTTGCATGAAGCAAGTGGTTTGAATTATTCAAAGAGCAAACAACATGAAACATTAGATGTGAGTTTCTGGACAAAGATGGAAACAACAAATAAAGAACATGGGGCATGATCAATTCATGTCAAGACAGGTGTTTATCAAATTGATGGGGCACCAAAGTGTCTGCAAAAGTCAATCACAGCTGGTACAATACACTTCCATGTCCAATACTAAAACCAGAACTCTAACAACAACACACAAAAAGGCATACCATACGGGACATGTCTAACTAACTCTGATTGATGAATAGGACGAAAAACACACAGCATATGCATACTGGATATCATGGATCATAAACAAATCTGAACTCTCAAAATATATGCAGCTAACAGGTGCATCTCCTCCGCCACACCAAGATCACTGCACACATGTAACAAAAACTCAGCTCATATTATCAGAAGGCATATTATCTCAAGACCAGCCAATCAATAATTTTGCAATGGTCAAAGCACCAAGATGATATTTTTAGACAGCAAATACACCCGAACACATCAGCAGCATGCAGCGCCCCTCCACAATCCCCACTTTACAAACCCATCGAAAAGAATAGTCGTCAGCCAAGTTTGCACACATCATCACGAACAACATATCAACAGCCCCATACCAGCAGCCTCAGAAACAATTCCTCCGTCCCCTCTCACGAAAACAAGTTGTATCACTCACCCAATTCACCCAATTTCTTCTCCGTCGATTCCGAAAATGAAACTCTCCTATTTGCAGCAACCAGCGGCACGTCTTTTTTCTTCAAGACTGACGTGGGATTATTTGCACCACCGCCATTACTGCGAGGAGGAGTGGATGTCGGCACCGTTGCCGGTGTGCTGGAACAGTTTCCCATGAGATTTATGTTGTTTGCATAGGTATTATTACATATGCCTTGGCCTTCTTGAATAGATTGATTTGAGTTCGCTTATCCAACCAAAGCTATGAAGGTGTTCATATATTACTAGACCACGGAAATAAAGCTCTGTGTTTAGTCTAGAGAGAGATCTAGATCCAAGATTGGTTCACAGTTGTTGATAGAACAGCAGTGCAGTTAGATTTAGATAGTGTTCGTTATGGCGGAATCGAACACGACTTCAGCATAATAAAATAAGAAAGAATTCACATCATCTTCTCCGGTCGGCGCGCGGTCGGCCGAATGGCACAAGAAATGTGACAGTGAAACTTCTCAGCAGAAACAGATAGGGCTCTTTAAATGTAGAGTGAACATAATTGAAAATACATAATGTGAGTTTGGATCCATGTGGTGTACTCGGAAAGAAGTAAACTATTTACTTTTACTGAAGCCTATCTAGAGTTTGCGCCGGATCAAATCGCTGAATCTTGGATCCGATCGCCAATTTTGTATCTACTGATTTTTTTTTCACAAATCGCCAAACATCTCTGTGATAACTGTGGAGGTGGCAGTCTGGAAAGGATTGGTTGGAAACCTGAAAATCATTCTCTTGAGATTATCCTTTCAGCCCATATTCCACTTCTTGTTGAAGTCCAACATTCCCAAGAAGCGTTTGAGTTCAATAGGAGTGAGAAGTGGCAACTGAGCATGAACGTTTTGGTGGAAAAGGTTCCATTCAGCCATGATATTGTACCATCTACTCAAAAATATAATTTTGCCAACATGAACATCATCATCATTAGAATCATATGTGGAAATCCAAAATCAATGAACCAATAAACAATATCTGCACAAGGTAAAGTCGCCTTTATACGATTCTGCCTCAAAGGAACAATGTCTATAATCAATTGTGGAACTGAAATCATCATTCGAAATGTTCTTCCGTTTTTTATGTGTGTACACAAGTGCTTTAACAGGACTTGAGGTATGGTCATATATAGGACCATTTTTCATCGAGCTTCGTTGCAGGCACCACTGTATCTTCCCGACTACCATGGCCCATTCAGATAGCGTGCAATGGCTCAAATTGTAGCTCTGCTCTCGCTCTACAACATGGAGATTCGAAGCTTGTGATGCCGAGGCGCGACGGGCGATGGCCGCCGATGTCTTTGGCATTTTTTCCTCTGTGCAATTTCTTCCACCCAAAACCATCGACCATGGGAGCCGACGGCGCGGTACGCGGTCAATACTCGACCGATAGGGTCGTCCAGTGGCTCCCCCGATAGCCCTTGATGTCTTCTATCGGACGTGGTCATCGGCGCCCCAATCACAATGAGATAGGGCGTTCGAAATAAGCATAGAAAAAGGTATGATTTTGATTCACCATCATTAATTGTGTCTACACTAATCTATCATCATAGAGGCCATGTTATGGTCCATTTAAAATTAAACTGAGCTAAGTAGTTATTGTTCACCCGAATAGGGCATCATTAAATGCCATCGCGTCCACCGTTATCGGCGGAGATGATGTGCTGTTGACAAATTGAGCATGCAGTGTACTAAATTGCAAAATAACCATCACAAAACCAAAATCTTTTTATCTAGGGCAGATACTTTCTATCTAGCGCGGATACTTTCTATATTAAGATTTTACTCACGAACTTCATAGCCCCCCCCCCCGTGATGAGAATGATCCAACCCCCAGCAC
>JALLAU010000520.1:0-15782 GCA_036939495.1 Thalassiosira hispida
TCGCTTTTACATCATTTCACCCGGTACCGGTACCTAGCAAATTGAAGCTAGGCTAGAAGAGCATAACTTTGCTGCCACACCATAGGTACAGATACCTACCTACCTACCTACCTATCTACCCGGTCACGATCGTTGTCTTGTTCATGCAATTTGTTTTTTTACTAAGCGAGCCGAAGCCGAAGACAGTGGCATGCACCGAAAAGCTCACATAATACTAGGAGGTCAGACCAGCAACAGCCAGCAACAACAGGCAACAACATTGAACGCCGCAAGATGGGCCTTTACAGCAATCTGCACGAGACGGATGTCGATGTCGAGTTATTTGGAGAGGATAAGCTGCGATATGATGACTTGGACTCCAACTCCACCTTCTATGAGTGGACTGTCGCCGCGCCGGATGACAAGACCTTACGCATCATGTGGTCCGTGGATACTACCGTCGTCGCCTTCACGACCACCTTCATCATGGTGGTATTCGCTTCCATCGCGCTCTCGAAGAAGGCCCGTTCCACTCCCTTCAATGTGTACATCCTCTTCTTGAGTTTTCCTGATTGGGTCTATTCCGGTCTTTGCCTCATTACCTGTCTACTGTGCGCCATCAACAATGATTATTATAGCATGGATATGTGCCTTTTTCAGAGCTTTTATTTGGTATTCGGTACGATCTATCTGGGCGTTTGAGATAGTTTTCACTGCATGTGTACATGCTCATCATACTCACATTGCACCTACTTACGCAAATAATACATCTACTTTCATGAAATATAGGAACCGCCGCAAATTGTTGGTTGAATGCTGTCATCTGTAAGTCAATATATCTGTCTACCGTCTGGTTTTACTCGTCCCTCTGAGCTCATCTGATTGTTTGCTTTTTGTTTGGTACAGCATATGAGGTACACCGCCTTCTCAAAGTTACACGAGCTGTCCAGAAGTACCGACCTCCATCAATGATAAGTGTGGTGAAGAGATCCATGGCGTCGTACGGTATTGCTTTATTCTTGGGGCTTATTACGATCATCCAGTCCCCCAACTACCCAATGAAAGTTGCTCCCAACTACGGATTTGTCTGCATCCCAGTCCAAGAAACGTGGCAAGACTTATTATTCTTCTATCTATTTTTCATCCCCTTATATGTTGGCATTCCTTTTGGTTATGTCTTTTATGTCTTCTACGATGTGGTGTTCGGAAGTAAGCTTCTGCCAAAGATAGGAAAGCGCCGAGACATCGCCATATACTTCTTCCGGTAAGACATAATTACTGAAGATTATTATTTTGAATGCGCATAATATGTCCATTATCCTCAAAGGTAATGATTTTTTTTGCACAGCATCTCCTTCGTGTTTCTCCTCTTTTGGGCCCCAGTGATACTCTTGATCTATATGTTTAGGATTCCCAACTATTGGGTCCGGTATGCATTTGGAATTCTATCACATCTTCAAGGTGCTGCATCTGCTGGGGTATCTCTTATGAAGTCGGATGTTAAGGAGGCATTCGTGAATTTCATAACCTGTAAGTGGAGAAGTGCAAATGATGAGTATGTCGAGGAACATAGGCTTCTGAAATCAGGAGTAAAGAAATGTGAGATCCGGGCCATGAGGAGCAAAACGAATGTGCTCATGATGTCGAACTATCCTTATGACATGCCTCGCCAAAGAGAGGATTTCAAGTTTGAGGACGAGGTTGAACATGGTGTAGACGAGTCTGATAAACCTGAGGCTGCTGATCCCGAGGTAGCCCAGCATTCCTCGTTGGTGACGACCGGCGTTGCAGAATATGAGGAAGAAAAGTTTGAAGAGGATGACTAAAGTTTGTCGGGTATAGTGGACATTGCCAAATATACTCAGGCAAGAGAAGCGTTATTGTATGGAAAAGGCAATCATCATTGGATACCGGGATCGATGCCTAAAGGGGGGGGGGGGGTCGTGCAGGATCTGGTAGGTAGGGATATGAATACCGCAGATGTTGTACACATCATTTTAAAGATGGCAGCATATGGAGCCAGTGGGGTAGCGTTTTGATTCTAGATATTGCTGGGTACCCATGTTAGCATCGCAACTTAGGAAATTAGGCACATATCTACAACACACCAAATGAATAGCTCAAAAAATTAACCAAAATATACAATCAAAATTACAATATGTATAAGTTGTGTTTCATTTGGAAAGATATCAAGAATTCTCATCAAAATGATCCCAAATACAATCATGTCCAGCCCAATTTCTCAAAGAATGGTCGGCCGTACGATACCAGCCCAAACAGTACGTATCGTACCAAATCGATGTTCCCAAAAATGGTCCGTGGCGGCAACCAAACCTGCATTCCTTGATGCAAGTGCCGCAATCACATAAATTTCTTTACCCCGACTGCTTACCCTCACGCAGCGCTTTGATTAGGCCGGACGTCATTGCTGCATAAAATACTTTACTTGTAGAAATTCCCGCAGTGTAGGGTGGGATTTGCACCATTGGTCGTTATGCGTGGAATACGTAAGTGCCACGGCTTCTATGTATGGAAGTAACGATGAATCTTCACGTAAATGACGTACCAATTGCCCCCCCCCGATGCAGAGTGTGCAAGGATATATACCTCTGGATGTGATGTTTCTGCCAATCGTTCCAAACTTTTACAAAAGCTACCCCACTTCCGCCGATGAGCTTAATTGTTGTGTTCCCCTTGCCCAATACCACACAGTTGATTAGTCCAAGTGTCCGCACTCAGATCTCATTTCAAACCACAGATTGATGCCAAGTTCATTTCTGCCCTAAAATGTAGTTCCAAAAATCATTTATTTGTTTCCCCCTTTCCGCAAATAATCCGATTGCCTCCCCCCACTACTCGCCGTACCTCTACGAGTATAGACAAACATCCGCGAGGGGGTCGTGGTGCCGGTAGAAAGTATAGTTAGCCGCAATTGGACGTACTGCAAATTATCGAAATGAGCAATTTTGACGCGCATAAATTCGACGGCTGGTAATGCTTACCCTTACCTGGTGATATTTTGAGGCAACCAGCCCACCTCCCCAACCATCCACATTCCCCATTAGGATGCTGCAATCGGCGATTGGATTGTTATGCTGTTTTGGAGTCTCCAAGGACCCTGAGGATGGGTACATTACCACCGGAAAATAATATATCACGACCGTAACGAGCTGGTGCGCAACGAATTTACAACGGCCTTGTCGCAGAGACCTGCCAGATAGGATGGAGGATGGGCGGAAGTGGTCGGGACCATGTTGCAACCGTCGGAGTGACCCTCATTCGTTGTTGCATTGCAAATGAGCCCGTTATACAGCCCAAAAAGTGAAAGTTGGTTCTCATATGGTAGACCTGCGGGGGAAATGACGCCACCAGCCATTTCGCATCCATAGGAGTAGGAGGGTAGAGAAGAAGGCTCGGCCTTTCGATTTGCCATTTGCGATGTGCACGGTGTTGCCATTATTGTCTCCCTTGCTTCTGCTTGCTTCTGTCGCGGCGATTAGACCCCGTGGCGTGAGATACCCCTACACATATACGAGATTTCCTCTTTCCAATCGCGATTTATTCGCTCTCTGGGTAAATCGTAAATTGTAACAATTAGAAATTCTTGGACCCGTCGATTGCTTTGAAGCACTTTTGTGCGGACTAATATTCTATAATGCAAAAACTGCGTTTTGTCTCCTATTCAACCGAGTTATAATTAAATGACGTTTATTTTCAAAGTAGTCAATTACGCCACATTATACCGATGTACCTATAAACATATTATGTTAGCCAGAACTGAGTTATATGGTTATATCCGTGTCTTATGGCCAATGGTTCATTCATATTATTGTCAAAATCTTGTTTTGTATACTTTTAGGTATATCAAAATATACGTAGGGATTGTTAGTGTGTTTTGTGTGCTGATCGCTCTCCACCTCCAATCCTCCACGGTCAGTCCACGGCTCAACGTCACTTTCTTCGTCTTCGTCATTCGTAATTCGTAGTCATCGCCATCGTCAGCATTCGTGCTTGAGCATTTCACACTGTACTCATAGGTACTCATACACATCATTTAGGCAAACATCTTTAGTCTGTTTCATTGGTTGCATTTATCCATCAATATGCTTCGAGCAGGATTAGCCCAAAGAGTCGCCCGCCGCACCGCCATCGGCGTCATAGGCACCGGCACCGCTGGCGCCACGGCCTTGACCATCTACGCCAATACCGAGCAGGGTCTAGGGTTCAAACGAGAGGTGGACTTCTGGTCGAATGTTGCACCCGTAGTGTGGGACTATTGGTGGAATAGCTTTTCGTCGTCGCCCAAGGTCAAATTCCAAGCGGCACTACTAAAAGACAAAAATGAAGAAGTGTCAGAGTCAGATAAGGAAGAACGAAGAATAGAAAAGAAAGAATTGGTGAAGGAGTTGCATGATCGTAATGCACCAAAAATATTTAACGCCATGCTCGATCTGGGAGGGTTGTACATCAAGCTGGGACAGGTATTGAGCGTGACGGCGCTTCCTATTCCTGAGCAATATCGGATATTATTCCGAACACTCCAATCGAATGTACCTGGAGCATCGGACTTTGAGTCGGTGGTAAAACCAACATTGGAAAAGGAGTTGGGAGTAGCTTCGCTGGACGAGATATTTGATTCTGTGGATGAGATTCCTTGTGGGGCAGCTTCTATAGGACAAGCGCATCGTGCTACCCTGAAAAGTACGAAGGAAGAGGTTGTCATCAAGTGTCAATATCCAAATGCAAAGTGGCAAGTACCCGCGGATATCGAGTGTGTAGGCACATTTCTACAACTATGCGTTTGGTTCGGACTAGTAGACGAATCAGCGTCCAAGCTTAGCTACGAAGAATTCTCACGACAGTTCCTTTCCGAATTGGATTATGGTAAGGAAAAGGACAATCTAAAAGAGGTCTATCAGAGTTCTTTGGATCCAAAAGCTCCGTACATGAAACGAGGAGTGGTTATCCCACGTGTGTTTGATGAATTGTGTACCAATCAGGTTATTGTCATGACATACTTGCCTGGACCAAAATTTGAGGAAGAAGCGAAGCAACAACTTGCGTTACTTGGCATTGATACCAAGAGAGGAATACGGTCAATAGTCAAGGAGGCTCATGAGAATACAACGACAAACTCTGGTGCTGCTATTGGGAATGAACTAGCAATGTTTCCGGAAAATGCATCGTCATCATGGAAGCGAACAGTCACTCGCATTGTAGGAAATTTGGTTTCAGTGGATTCCATGTTTTCACTTGTCAGGTTTGCTCGTCGTATTATGCTCTGGTCTACTGCGGCTACAGTCAAGAGCATTCAAGCAGCATCGATTCTTCCGATAGTACCCTCGGACTGGAAAGTATGGGCGGATGAAAGGCAACATTCAATTCTTCAAGCGGAACGATGGGGATGGACACAGGAGGCGATATCGACTTTGTTGGACGTTCATGGGTATCAGATATTGAATCAGGGCCTGTTCAGTGAGTATTTTTCTTGCTGTAAAGTTATTGTTATATTGACACAAAAACAAATGTACCAACCCATCATATCTCAACAGATGCTGATCCGCACCCTGGTAACATTCTTGTGGTGCAGGATGAGAAGAATCCATCAAAGCAACCCAAAATTGGTTTGATCGACTATGGCCAAGTGAAGCGACTTGAGCCAGAGGAAAGGGTGAGAGTGGCTAAATTGATACTAAGTATTGCCGACAAAGAAAAAGACGAGGTCATTGCGGATCATTTTCGTAATATGGGCATGAAGACAAAGTCAGACTCGACAAGATTCTTGGCAGACTTTGGCAGGCTAATGTTTGGTTCCTTCGAGGCAAAGCATTTGGATCATGAGTGGCATAGACAATTACACAAGGAGGATAGGGTATTGTATTTCCCAACTGAGCTTAGTATGGTCTACAGAACGGCATTATTGCTGCGAGGTCTTGCCATGTCGTTACAGTTCAATCCAAGCGTTGGAGAAGAATGGAGGCATCATGCGCTTGAAACTATCAAACTGCACAGTGATAGTGTACAGGATTAAATCAAAATTGTTTTACAATGTTGTATATAAATAATAGGTTCACTTTTATCAGAGGTTAATATAAGACTTTTATCGACGCAACGAAAAGACATGCACTCACGTATATAACATTGAATTACTCTAGAATTGGGAAATGCACCTTCAGGTCCACATTTTTTCTTTCCGTTTCTGATCATCATTATGCTCAAGCTAAATACCGAAAGAACCATCTTGTCTCAAAGACTACCTATTGTGTCGAGAAAATTAGATAACTTGAACTTCCAAAAGATCTCTAACTTCTTTGCGCTTCTTTACTTTTAAGCAACTCAATTTCTTTCTGCTTTTCTCTCTTCCTCAAGCTGATAAATACTATCACACATGATAACATGACAATAAGATGCACCACGCATATCTCAAAGCTCGTCCGTTGTTGGGACACTTAGGATGGGTTTGACACAATGTTCATCGTAGTCTGAAGCCGCAATAGATCCGTCTTTGACCCACCAATCATCGTCAAGCCTTGTCCAAACGTCATCACTGAATGTCACATTGCTCTGTACAGCGTAGGAAATAGCATCATTCAAAGCGTCGTAATACTCCCACAGAGACTGCCATTCGTATTTTGAGATATCCTCCTCATCGTATCTCTTATTTCTATGGGTTGCTGCGAAGGACTCTAACCGAGTAAGTTCCTCTTGCAAAAGACCCAAGCCTTTTTTCGAAGGTGGCTTTCAATCGCTCAAAAAAGGGAATCCAATAAACTGGAAAAACACAAAAAAATGAGCATAAAGCACGCGGCAAAGAGTCTTTCAATCGCTCAGGAACCCAATAAACTGGAAAAACACAAACAAAGAGAGAGCTCATCTCCCGCTTGAAGGCGTTTGGAAGTTATCATTTCGTAGCCTGCCTTATCAAATGCACCGGGTTCGTAGGGATCAACATTGGCATGCTATTATATCTCGTCAAACATTCACGACCAGATATTGCGTGCTTAATATTGTGTTTTCCATTATGGTGGTTCATCATATCGTCTGTGTAGGAGAACAGGAAAATGCAACATATGTAAGTGTAAGTTAGACATTTTCGGGCAGAACTTCAGCTATCAAGTAGTTGACTGGACTAAATATATAGAATCGATGCGTGTTTGAAGGATGAGGATGATTGCATCTGCTGTCGAGGTCAGCATGATAGATATATGCTAGATTAAAGTACTCAAGTAACCATTAATTCTATAGACATGACGAGGATCAAAGGAAACATAATAGAGTTGGTATAATAATGACCCACGAGGAGTTGTGATTTCGATCCTGTTGAGGTTTCTGTTGCTTCTTTTGCCACCACAGGGGAATCGAGATGCGTTTTATCAGAAATAGATTGGCTACCAGAGGTGGGTGTTATAGGTGCGAGGATGATCTCTTCAGGGGCATTTCCAGTATCTTCAGGAGCACCTTCCGTCTTCGGAGTTGGTGACAATATTATGACTGGCTGGGGTGAAGGATGAGATGACGGAGATGATGTCATACTCGTGAACCGGTCTGAACCATTTGGTTCTGGTTCTGTACCTGCGATTGGAAGTGATGGCGAGCCACTATCATCCAACAAATAGCTCACTTTGCAACTCAATGAAAAGCCATCTATTCCAACTCCGAATAATCCCGATACCCCTAGACTACTGTGTATCTCAACTTGATCCTTGTCATTCCTGACAGAGTAGATTCCTTCACTAAACTCAATAATTTCCTCTGAGGCAGAGAAGTAAAACCCACGTTTGGTACCAATATCCAGTGGAATGGAGTGTTGAAATTGTATTTCTACAAAGCCTGTTTCTCTCCTTGGATTGTATTTGTCTACATTCACAGTCGTGACCCTGTACCAGTCATCTTTTGATTTTGCTTTTCCAACATACGAGCCCTCAGTAGTAACATACACGTCAATGGTGGCACCCTGTCCAGTCTCAGGCGATGAATACGCCACACTAATCGAGCTTACAAATATTCGTTGCTTTGCCTTGTCATTAAGTCCAACATCAATCATGAACCCATCGAGTGAATGACAATTCTCCTCGCAAAATGTAGGAGATTGGATTGTAAACGGGCCACAGTCTGAAACACAAGACTGACCCTCTCCTGCTTCACACTTGCCATTGCCACAGCAGTTATTAAGAGTTTCATAAATGAAACAGAGATGGGACTCACTGCTACATACGTCAATCGTGCAACCATTATGATCATCACAGTCGTTATCATCATTGCAAGCTTGTGTCGGTAGAGGTTCCGACGGAGGATTGACACATTGTCCTTTGTTTGACAGTTTTTGCCATATGTTATGAGAGACTCTCCTGGGTTCGGTACTTACAGATCCAACAATATCTGGATGGTTTTTCCAATGGTCAATGTTTGATTTGGGATCATCTCCGTTCCATACTCCACCGAGTGTTATTGCAATGTTATCCAGACCACCTGTAATGCATAATTAAGGTAGAGAAGCGGTGAGGTGTGGTCAGGGCATGATGGCCCGCAGTTGAAGATAGCGAGAATACAAGTTATTTATATCATTCCTTACCATCACAGAAATTACAGTAAGACATGATAGTCGCCGCATTCTCAAGAGGCAACCCTTCAATCCCAACGGCACTCTTCTCTTCACCCTCCTGGGGTTGAACCGTACACACTACTCCACAAACATCCACCGGAGGATCATACCCATCAAACGTATGCCCACTCCCCAAACTATGACCAATTTCATGCGTCACAATGAAAAAATCAAAGAGTACCAACTCATCTATATTACTCAATTTGCCCGATATGTCGGAGGTGACGCCGTAACCCCAGGAATCGTCGCAAATGCTGTCGATGAAGGCTATGCCGCCACCGACGTATCGACCTAGGAAGGCATGGTGAAGAATTATGTGGGATCCATCGTTGTTTATGTGTGGTCTTGGGTGTAATCGTTGCGCTCTTAGTGCCTCTTTGGTAGTTGTGAGAGTATCATAAAGCGTTTGCTCTTCGATATGAACAATGTTTACTGAATCAAGAAATAACAAAGCATGTTGTGTTCATTGAGCCCACAAATCCAATAAGGTGTAATACAAACACGATACTGCAGCAATAAAAGTAAGTAAGAAGCAAGATTCACACTTACAATGGGCATCCACCTCGTGCTCAAACACCATATTGGCAGCAGTCACGAGGAAATTCACGTATTCCACAGCCGCTTCCGGACCTCCCTGCTTTTTAATAAACTCTGCATCAATATCAATGGCCAAGTCGATGTGGAATGCATATTTGGTTGGTTCTATCCATGTCCCACCTCCTGCATTAGAACTAGCCTCAGCATTATGAGAGTTAGCTCTGGAAGTAGATTTGTTCTTCTTCTTTTTATTTGATTTTCTCCTGGTAAAGTCCCCATTATTCAATCCGTCAAACATCATTGACATATCAAAATCATCATCATCATCATCACCATGAGCATGCCCTCGAGTTCGTTTGACATCATCCTCATGAGCATGAGCAGTATCACAACTCCAATTCTTTTCACGAACCTCTTCCTCCCCCGTCAAAGCTCTTTTTACACGTAGTGTATTCGTAGTTTCATCATGGGAAATTTCATGTGTATGTCCCGTCCTACCTCTTTGAAATCCGCGTACATCTCCATTGGATTTGTTGATGGACATGATTGTAATGCCCTCGTGTTCTTTTGGATTGGAGGCAAGGATGGATATATCCTTGATTTTATTGTGGTTGAATTCTCCTCTGCTTGCGTGGAATGTATAGGTTGTTTGGGGTGTTATTGCCATTTGATGTACTTCTTCTACCATGAGTTTGGTGGGTCCGTGTGGTGGTGTGTCGTTGTCGGCTTCTATTTCGAACCGTCGTCGTGCGGCGGTATTAGGATTGGATCCGTTGTCATCGGATAGGACATCGACAAGTCTCCTTCCCAATGGTACCTTTATCCTCTCGTCCTGCTTTTGAGGAGTGTGTGATTCTTTCAACAAATTTATTGCATCTTCTTGGGCGGTGTCCGTGTCGCCCCACTTGCCGACGACGCCGATCGAGCTGTGCACAAAGGCAATCGATAGGAAGACGACGGATTTGAAGCTAGCCAACCTCATCGTGATTTATTCAGCGACCTCCACCCTCGGCTCACTAAGCTTTGTGTGAGTGACGGCGAAGCCTACTTAGACAGTACTACATACAATACCACGCCACTTCCGCTGTTCATTCTGTTTTCTGTTCACGCCACTGTACTGTCAGTGTCAGTACTGTTCACCCTCTCGCATTTTTATTCGTGTGTGTCGGTTGTCGTTCGGGTTTTGTCGGGGCGTTCGTTCGGAGATTTTGGTGGGAGGAAACACTTTCTGAAGATATACAGTTCACGTTTAGAATGTCTTTGTTGTGAGCGTGCACCAAACATATATTTACCTATCTCTTCAATATTATTGCAGGTCGTTTACGACATTCTTTCTCGAATAATTTGATGTGCATTCTGTAATTATCCGCTACCAACCATCGATCACCATCTATCACCATCACCATCCACCCCCACCCATCATTGACCATCATTCCGCCTCAACCTCAACCACCACCATCACCATCAACACATAACGCCATAGCACCAAACTACTGAGATAATTGCCTTCTGTCACTCATTATTCTCGGCTGATACAAACGACATGAGTGTTCTATCCGCCATCACTGCCATGCTGATGGCCATCGCCACCACCACCACTGATGCTGGTTTTGCAACGCCTGCATTCCTATCAACACCCCAGTCAGCAGCACAATCAATACAATCGAGTTCCTCGACTAGTAGTTGTTTAATGGCATATCGAGAACGTACCAATTACGATCAAAAGGGTGCAAGATCCACCGTCAAAAACAGCAGAAAAAGACGTGATGATAGCGACCTCGATAATGATAATGACTACAATGGAAGTGGAAGAGGCTACGATGATTTCGAAGACGACTTCGACCAACCATACACTTCACAAAAAAAATCACCACAACCATCAGCATCTCAATCTCAATCCAACAACAAAAGCAATAACAGCAACAGCGCCGAAACAACAGCTCCAGCTCAAGCCTCAACATTCTACTCCCAAAAATCCCTAACCGATCCATCCTTCTCCTCCGAAACACAATTCTTCCAACAGCTCTGCAATTCAGCAAACATCCACCGTCCATCGCGCATCCAATCCCTAGCATGGCCACCATTACTCCGTGGTGAAAATTGTATAGTCGCCGATCAAACCGGAAGCGGCAAAACTCTCGCGTACCTCCTCCCTTTATTGCAAAAATTACATGCCTCCGATAAACAAGATGAAGTCAATGGAATGAAGGCGACTGAAAAAAAGAAGAAACGTACGGGTGCTCCGCGTGTGGTGATACTGACGCCCACTGCTGAATTGGCCGATCAGATTTTCAAAGTGTGTTCCTCCCTCGGCAAGAACCTCGCGCAAAGTTCTGGCAGCGAATGGACGTTTAATCCATTTGTCACCACTGCCACGGGGTCACACTCTACTAATATCCGTGATCAGATACGGTTGCTCCAATCCACTCCCGTGGACGTACTAGTATCCACGCCAGGTCGATTATCCACTATATTACGCACCAAGAATGTAGGATTGGACCTGGGACACGTACAATCCCTAGTGTTGGACGAAGTCGACTTTTTACTTGTGGATGAAACATTTGGTCCACAACTTCGAACCGTGGGCGTGGCAGTCCAAGGTGGCGAAAATGCCAAGGATGGAAGCGGTGCGCAATTCATCTTCGTCACCGCCACCCTGCCGGAAGATGTACTCGCAAGCATTCAAACTGAATTCGAAAACGTTACCCAGCTGCGAGGACCGGGACTGCATCGTATCACTCCCACGGTGGCACAAACTTTGGTGGATGTGTCGGTGCCCCCCACGTCCAACAAGGATAAGAATGCATGTTTCGATATCAAAATGCGTGAAATGTTCAAGGCCCTTCGGGGCAAGAGAGTGAACAAGACGTTGATATTTTGCAATACCGTCGAGACATGTCGAAGTGTGGAAAATGTATTGAGACGCAAGGACAGGAAGGGAAGGAGGAATCGAGTATGGGCGTATCATAATGCACTGAGTCCGGAAGTTCGTTTGAAGAATTTGAATTCCTTTTCGAGCAGTGTTGGAGACGAGGATATTACCGAGAGTATATTGGTGTGTACCGATCGTGCCGCGCGTGGTATCGACTTTGACGCCTCCCCCATCGATCACGTGGTGCTGTTCGATTTTCCGAAGGATCCAGCCGAGTATGTGAGGAGGGTGGGTCGTACGGCGCGTGCGGGAAGGGCTGGGGCTAGTACTGTGTTGGCGTATGGGTGGCAATTGCCCGTTGCACGACAGATCATGGGACTTTCTGGAGGAACTAAGAAGGGTAAGGGTAAGAGAGGTGATGCCAAGTTGGCTGCCTTTAATATGATGAAGAGCGGTGATGGATGGGATGACGATGAGAAGGAGGACGAGTATTATGTCAAAGGCGGTGCACGTAAGAGGAAGGAGGTTGTCGCTGGAGGCGTAGATACGAAGAAGAAGAAACCAAAGAGGAAGAAGGGTGATAAGGCCAAACCGTGGAAAGAAGTGAATCAGTAGTTGATTGTAAGTAACGAGTCGTTGTTGCAATCGGATGCCAGAAAAGAATGCAGAAGAACTGATGGCCCAACAACATCCACTACCACCTCAAATCATAAGCAGCCAGAAACGAACCTCGAAGTCTTTATACGTCTCTACAAAAAAAGTCTCTCTACAGAGTTGTGGTAAATAAACTAATTGAAGTCAAGTTCAAGAGTGGATCTTTTGCCACAACCACCGCCACCAAAAGAAGCCGTAATCGTACAGGATATTGCAAAAGCGTAAAAGTGATTGGATCTCTTTTACATTCCATATTGAATGACAACGAAGAACAATAGATAAAAGACTCAAGTAAAATTTATATGAACAAATTATGCTGTGTGTGATGGAACCGTATTCAAGGAACGCCAACTCAAGCAGAGAAGTCAACTGCTGATATCGAATTCTGGCAGGCAGAGCTTACGGCGTATGCGCTGGAAGCTTCTCAACAAGGACATCCTTGGTCAACATGGATCTCTCAATGGAAACAAGACGACCCCACGCAGAACCTTGTCGACATGTCAACTTGGAGTGACGACGGGGAAATCGACAGTGCACCATTATTGGACTTTCAAAAATTGGTGCTTGATATCCCTGAATACAAAATCGGTGCCGCAGTAGGCATTCGGCTGCAGGAACTTGGTGAGTATTCCCAGTAGATATGAGAGTATATAGGCACCGATCTCCGAGAGCATGTACACAACACTTTGATTTTGCGTGCTATTGGCCTACTTCACAGTGTCACGACCATAGCATTGTCATTTCCAGGCGATGAGGCCTTTAAGTTATTTGCTCTCGGGGATATTCCTGAAGGTGTAGAGCTGTTTTTATCTTAAACAAATATAATGGACGACTAAGGCAAGTGGGATGAAGATAAAGCAACTTGGCTAGGTCAGTGGGGCATTCCATCTTTTCCGTTGGAAAGTGAAGTAGTATATGAGCAGGTATCAAACAAACGTGATGAGTATTTGGTAAGAGCGTAGAGATGTGTATGGTCGGGTTAGAAATAGATAGAAGAGATGGCAAAAAAGCGAAATTAGATGTGGTATCTGAGGAGAAAGGACAATGTTTAAAACTAGCATGCTTGAGGAAATATAATGTAGATGTTTCACTCTGAGATCATTGCTGGACGTGTTGAATGAAATAGTGTGGGCAGATGTATGATGTTGCTGTTATTGGTTGGCTGCATTGTTGGACAAAAGTCGAGATTTACATTGATAGTTATCCATTACAGAGAGCCATGTAGTATTGGCTGACAGTGCATGGCTTTCTGCTACAGTTTTCGTTTTCTGATGATGTGATTCATTATCTATCCGTCACAGGTATTAGCGAAAATTCTTAATAATACCTTGACAGTCTATCATATTATATACCCACGACTACCACCTGGACAGTCTCTCATATCCAGTCTAGACTGTTTCAATAGGGCCCCTCAAGCAAGCTACAATACTTGGACAATGCCGCCCATGGCACAGCACTCCGCATACGCCCTCGTCTCACCCGCTTGGACCACGGACGCAACTTTCTAGAGCTTCGCCCGTGTAGTACAGGTGTAGTACAGCCACAGCTCGAAAAAATTGCTCCAGCGTCATTGCTGCTGCTGTCTGCCACCTCCCGTGCCACCCCTTCCAGAAATGCATTGATAAGACGGAAGTTGATGGTGGCGGAGCCATCGCGCTGCCCCAACCATGCCATCTCATCGCCCTGCCCAGCATCACACGAGCTCTGGCGTTGCGTGTCCTGCCACCGTAGGACCATACTACTTCCTACGTTGGACTTCAGCCCAAGACCCAACAAGGTAAGAATTTCAATCCTCCTCTTTCTACTAACAATTGCCTGCCTCTCAACACTCCATCTCTATTCTACAGACCTCCTCCAACATCAATCAAGGCCTCCCCCCTTTGTCAAGGAACCTAATTCTAACCATGCTACGGGATATGGTATGAAGAAGGAAATCCTGGGAAAGGACGGTACCCCAAGGACCTGCAAATAGCACCTCTACTGGCCAGACCTATCAAAAGTAATGGTTGAAGGTTGCCGCGGCGGGCATCATGAGATGCCCCCGAACTGACCTTTTATGTGCTGCAGGACCCCCCTTTGTCAAGGAACCTACTTCTAACCCATGCTACGGGATATGGTATGAAGAAGGAAATCCTGGGAAAGGAAGGTACCCCAAGGACCTGCAAAAAGCACCTCTACTGGCCAGACCTATCAAAAGTAATGGTTGAAGGTTGCCGCGGCAGTTATCGTGAGATACCCCCGAACTGACCTTTTATGTGCTGCAGGGATACGAGGAACAAGAAAATGCATAATCTACATAGCAAATCAAAACACAGTTAGACCCAACATAGAGAAGACAGAGAGAAATGACAACAGTTAGTAAAATTAGTACCCTAGAAGGGCGGACGGACGGACGTACGAAAGGATGGACGCTCGGAGAATTACTTGGAGACGGAGTACCTTAGGATGGAGAGTCGGGGAATCGATCAGAGACGGCTTCATCATTCAATTACCCATTCTCTTCGGAGGATGGCACGTTCTTGGTAGTGGTAGAGTTGAATAAAGGACAACTACTTCTCTTTTATCTGGCTAGGCACGTTTTATTAGGTGTGTTCGGGTGGAGCCCCCCCCTCCAGGAATGGCGGAGTGAAGTAGGCTACAGAGAGGCATTTTTGAATTTGCCTTTGCGGGGACTTTCCACCATCGTCCCATACTCCACAAGACATCTGTTAACAAGAATACAAATTTAGTGGGTTTAACCTTTTCAAATGCATCTGACTTTGTCAGATGCACCTCACACTGCTAACTTTGGCTCGTACCAGACGCACTGCCACTGCGTTCCTGTCAGTACCAGTTTGCACCTGACGGCGCTTGCGCCTGCTGACAGCGCATTCGCGGTTGAAATAAGACTTAGGATAACTCTTATGCACACCACTGGACAATTTTCGAGTGTATCTCCTAGTTAAGTACACTATAGTGTACTTAACTTCTACTTAAAAGAGTGTAAATAACAAATACTAGAGCTCCGTTTCAGCACTTTTTAACAAACGGATACGCATTCAGAACTGTGACAGATCAGAGAGTCGAACTCACGATCTCGGGAATCCAACCCTTGACCAATGGATTACGGCCCAGTAATGTACCGAGCATGGGAATCCA
>JALLAU010000521.1:0-14644 GCA_036939495.1 Thalassiosira hispida
TAGTGATGATTGTTAGCCTTGTAATATTAAGTTTTGACCATGATATGACCGGGGCGGATTATTGTTGGCGATATCATGCTGTTGTCATAATAAATGAAAATTATGCATCCTCGTCCTTTGAACCATCATTACTTGGGCCTGTGTAACACCTGAGCCGAATCAAGTTTGACGGGTCAGTATGAAGCCCAGACATATGGTAGAGCAAGTATACATACTTTAAATCATAGTGAACGGCCATATATTGGCGGTTTTATAGCATTAAATGGGCAAATATTTTGATTTGAAGTAATACCCTTCTACTTCAGCTCGGCCACGGCCAATATCGTTGATCGTCCATATCTCGGGCGCAACATAAAAATTTTCAAAAATTAAAGTGTTTGCAACTATGGTTGGATGGCATCTTCCAGCAGGAATCACTCCATAGCTGTGAATCCAAATATTCATTCAATGTCAGCACATAAAGGTTCTCGTAGATTGAATCTGACTCAACCATACTACATAGATAGATATCTTTGGATCTTCTGAAATGCGGAGAGGAGGGACAGAGAGCGAAAGAGTTTCTTGGCTGGCTACGCTGATGTTTCTACCTGTATTCAACATGGGAATTACTATCGGAAAGCGAAATCCCGAGCATTCCCGCCAAACAGTAGATGTAGATAGTCAGTCCTGCAGATGCGCGCTTACATTGGTGCATGCACGCGTGCTTCTCAGCCGGCCACGTCCTGCAGTCCTGCACCATAAAAGTAAAAATACAAGGCAAAGACCCCCTCTCACCATCTACTACAAGACTCTTCGGGACACCATGAACACACCTCCCACCGTTAGCAGCAGTGATGCAGCATCTCCTGCAATCATTATCATCGGCAAACCACGTCGATCAAAGCGTCAACAGGACGCCACGTTCGGAACACGTCGCTCTCAACGAAATTTGAAGCGTCGTCACGCCGGGAATGACACGCGTATTTATCGCGATGATTATGGCATATTGCCGAGCGACTGATCCAAGGTCGCGGCCAGCGCGATACCTGACAGGTGAGGACTCTCTGTCTTGGGGGTGTATGGCGGATTGTTGGCATGGCAGCTGGAGTGAATCGTGCACTGCATTGCATCTAGCATTGTTCATTTGTGTTCGTGAGGGTCATTGTTGCATTGATGTTTCATTCAATGCATATAATTGTTCTAATAATTCATCTCATTCTAATAACTTCCATTCATTTTTCAGAGTGCCGCTCGGCTTCATCTGTGGGTATCCTGGTAAGCACACCGATCTGTCTGTGATATGGGGATTTATCTGAGTCTTGTAGACTTAATACTCACCATAAATATCTTCCCCTGCCTTTATCTTTCTTAATAGTTGGCTCCGGGGGAGAACTATATGGAGGATCCATGTTCCACCCTTCCGCTGCGACCGACACCCTCCAAGGTCGTGCTATCCAAAAAATCAACGAGGTATGGGGTGAGGAGCATCGTGGCTGGGTAAGCGTTACTGTCCATAGCAAAAATATTATTGCACGATTAATTATAGACATGAACTCACATCAAATGTCTCATCCAAATCTCCAAATCTATCTTTAACAGGACAACTACAAAAATATCGGCATACCAGTATGCAAGAAAAAGTACCGTCCATTCGAATTTCGCATTCAGAAAAAGAATAAGCTGGGCGGGGTAGACATCCAGGTGGTACGAATGTACGGCTGCTCTGCCCATTCGAATATAAGAAAGCATTTAATTGAAAAACACGGCGAACGGAAGGGGAGTGAACCGTTCGGTCAATGGAGTTTGGGCAAGGCCAAAACTGCCGCACGGAGGGAGACGCAGCGTTTGAATGCAGAATTGAATAACTCATCGTCGTGTTTGAGTGATACTACTTCTGCTTCTTCTTCGGGATACGAATCGTCGTTGTCGTCATCATCATTAGAGGAAGATGTGACACTTTGTACCGTGATTGATGATACGAGACAACAGCAACCGTTTAATTCATTGTGTGCGAATGGATCATGCAACTGGAAGATTAGAGGAAAGATTGATGATATTTGCTCTGAGATTGAAGAGGAACGTTTGAGTTAGATTTAGGAATAGGGAAAAAAATGCTATGTTGGCATTGCTCGAGATAGGAATAGGAAAAAACGAATGATATGCTGGCATTATTCCAGGATATTTTGTAGGAAGATATGGGCACATGATGCGTGTGTGTGTGATAATGCAAAGTTCAGAATGACTCCAAGGGATTATTTACCATTGATTCCCCCTTGGATGATATTGAATTGTGTATTTGATGAGACGCGTGTATTGAATTGGGATTCGATGACACACGCGCATTTTTTTTTGGAAAAATCGGTTTGGTATGTGAAAGCAACACGCTACATTCTGAATGACTCTCACATTTTATACCAGAAAAAAAATGCTGAGATGAAAATGAGAGATGAGTTTGCTCTCACAGATCACTTTACTTCTTTGTTCTATCCACGAGTAGTGACAACAACAACAAATATTAACAGCTATCTTAAAGCTATTTGATTGATACTAATGTCTGGACTCTACCTCTTCTGAACTCACCATCTGTCTATCTAACGGGATAAATCAAGGGACTAGATGCCACTGATCATGAGAGGATGTTGCCGAAGAATTTGAAGCCTCTTAACTTCTCATGCTAAAACGAAAAGCAAGCCCCAGCTCTGACAGAAGCCATTCCAGCCATTCCATATCCCAAAACAAAGCCCCTGCGCTGCAAAAGGCAGGGCAACAGCAGCGCCGCATGATTCCAATTCCAAATTCCAAATCCAACAAAAAATGGCGGGGGGGCAGGGAGTGAATGACGTCACATTCAAGCCTTTCACTTCCGGAACCGCACGGAATGACGTCACACTCCTACAAATTCAGCGAATAGTATTGCTATTCACAAACACAAAATGCACGTTAGGAATTCGCTAACATCATTTTCAGCCTCATGCCAGCTGACTGATGCTGAATGCTGGCGCGACTTCTTGCTTGTGTGGGTTGGCGGGTTTGGGCGGTTGGGTGAGAGCCGCGGAGTGACCATGGGAAATGGGAAAGAGAACCTCAGACGAATCTTGACCACAAAAAAATGAAAACGGCTCCAGTCAGCGCGAATAGAGGAAGAGAGAGATAGAAAGCATTGCTGATAAGATTTCAAGCCGGGCGAGTGGTCAGGCCTAGCACAACTTGTATCAGCAAACAATTATAAAATTGGTCAGTCGGTCGGCGGTCGGCGGGCAGGAAGAGTGAATAGTACAATACAGTCAAAATGATAAAAACTATGTCAACACGATGTGCCTGGCTCTCAATAGCAGCCGCCGTGGCTCTAACAGCGGCGGTTGTAACCGTGGATGCCCTGTCGATATCACAGAATAGACTTGGTGCATCAGCCGTGGGCAGCAGAGGAGCTTCCTTTACTCCACACGGAGCTGCTTGGATGATGCCACAACCATCATTCCAAAAGAGCACACAACTCTCTATGACAAGCAGCTCTTCTGATAGCAACAGTGATGGGCCCAATATGCGTGGTAGAGTACGATCAACACTTTCCAAGATCTCTCACAAAATTCGTGGTAAAGGCGATGGTGTGTCAAAGAGAGAACAATTCAAGAAAAAGTTTGTCACCCTCGCCATGGCATTCTCGGCACTCTTTTTCATCTCTACCGGAAGCGGAAGCCATGCTGATCTGTTCACCTCACAGGAATCTGCAGCTTCATCTGCTGCTGCTACTGCTTCATCGGTTGTGGCACGAGGAGGCTCGGCAAGTAGTGATACTGCTCTTGCATCAAAATCAGGCATACTCAACTCCATCATCTCCAGAGCCAAACACTCTTCCTCTTCTCAACAATCTCCCATCTCACCCGTAGACCGTACCATCGTCAATCGCTGGGATGAAATCCGCGGCGGTGGATCCAAAACCAAGGCTGCCACAAAAAATACGGCAGTGGCAGGAGTCGAAGAATTATCCACCCAGACACGCAAAACAACCATGGATGCCTTGAAAGAATTGAATGGATACATGAAGGGTGCTAAAAGTGACACATTAATCCTCCTAGCCGCCACGGCACTCATCACCCCATTGTGTAAAATGGCAGGCACATCCCCCATCCTAGGATTTTTAGCCAGTGGGATGTTGTTGGGTCCTAATGGCTTTGGTGTCATTGCCGATATACACACCACGGAAACCTTGGCGGAGTTGGGTATTGTATTCTTCCTATTTGAAATGGGTATTGAATTAAGCGTGGAGAGATTGAAGAGTATGAAGAAGGATGTGTTTGGTTTGGGACTTAGTCAGTACACGTTGACGGCACTTGTGCTTGGAGGGGCTGCCAAGGTATTTGGCGGATTGAGTGGTCCCGCTTCCGTTGTGGTTGGAGGGGCACTCAGTTTGAGTAGTTCGGCATTCGTATTGCAATTGATCAAGGATAAGAAGGAGCTGGCTACACGATTCGGCAAGGCGAGTTTCGGTGTGTTGCTACTACAAGATTTGGCAGTGGTGCCATTGTTGGTTGCCACGCCCATCTTGGCGGGGAGCGGCAGTTTGGCAGGTGCCTTGGGTAGTGCAGTGGTCAAGGCATTCATGGCATTGAGTGGTATTGCATTGGCCGGACGATTTGCATTGAACCCAGTGTTCAAAACTGTCGCCTCGGCGAATTCGCAGGAGGCATTTTTGGGTTTGATATTGTTGACGGCACTTGGGATGTCATTTCTGACGGAGGGGTTAGGGTTGAGTAATACCTTGGGTGCGTTCCTGGCAGGTGTGTTGTTGTCCGAGACGAAGTATCGGTATCAGGTTGAGGCGGATATTGCTCCCTTTCGGGGGATATTGTTGGGACTGTTCTTTGTCACGGTGGGATTTGAGATTGATGTTGGATTGATTGCGAATAACTTTGGAGTTGTCTCGGCTATTGTGGTGGGGATATTAGGGATCAAGGCGGGAATTTTGTCGTTGCTGGGTAAGGCATTTGGATTGAATAATGCTACAGCCTTGAGGACTGGATTGGTATTGAGCCAGGGTGGAGAATTTGCCTTTGTGGCATTTGCATTGGCGAAGAGTGTTGGCATCTTGGACCAGGCCACTACCAAGATGTTGTTGACGAGTGTTTCCCTAACTATGGCCCTTACTCCCTTCTTGGACGAGATGGGCGGTAAAATTGCGAAGAAGCTGGAGGAAGGCGCTGATTTTACGCATTACATGGGCCAAGACGATGACGCCCGGGAAATCACCGATAATGAAGACTCTGGCTTTGTGGTCGTGGTTGGATATGGAATTGTAGGAAAAGTTGTTACCGACTTGTTAGACAAGAAGTTCATCAAGTATGTCGGTATGGAGAAAGATCCCAAGAAGGCCATCGAGGCGAGGAACAAGGGCCTTCCCGTCTTCTTCGGTGATATTGGACGTCAAGAGGTCGCTGAAGCATTCAGTGTTGGCAAGGCCAAGGCTGTTATTGTCACAATTTCTGATAAGGCAGAAGCAACACGTGCGTGTATTGCGTTGAGAAGGATGTACCCTGACAAACCCATTTTTGCACGTGCCAAGGATGCGGACCACGCCCGACGTCTTCAAACAACTTTGGATGTGGCAGCCATGGTTCCGATATTGCCTGAAGACAACTTGCTGCTAACTCTTCCATTCGCTGGAGCAGTGTTGCGTAGTTTAGGAGCCCCGGCCGAGGAGGTCAATTACATCTTGGCAGAAAAGAGGAAGGAGGTATTGAGTGGTAAGGAGCTCGAGAAGTTTGAGGAGGAAACGGTGTTGGCCCAATTAGGAGTAGAAAAGCCAGAGGAGAAGGGCGAGGAAAAGGATGCTGATGAAGATGACACATCATCTGAAATGGTCGAGGCTGCTTTGGATACCGCGGCGCCAGAAGGAAGCGCAGCAGTCGAAACCATGGCGAAGGAGGACGCAGATGTCATTTCACCAGAGGCCAAGAAGAAGGAACCCGAGGAATTGAAGCCCCTGTTGAAGAAAGTGGTTGAAGCCAACATGTCTCCCGAAAAAAAGAAAACTACTATTGAAAAGGAGGATGAAGACGAAGCCAAAAGTGGTAGCGAGCCGGAAGTTGAGCTTAGGGAAAAGGAAATGGAACCATTGTAGGGTAGGGGAGTGAGAGAAGGAAGAGAAAATTACCATGTAAAGACTGAAAAGTGAGGCTATTATTCAATAGTATCCTGAACGCAGTGCATTGATTCTACAATAAGAGCAATCCACAAGTAAACTGATCTTGGATAATTTGACAAAACAGACAACCTGACAATTTAATCATCAACTACAAACCTCAATTTGCGAAGCTTGATTGTGTCAGTACATGCAACTGTTTTATCGCATCCACACCATGATGACTTCATCGAACGTCAGGCTGAAGAGAGAAGCAAATATGTGCTAAGAGAGAGCAGTCTTTTCAATATAATCAGTACAATATCACCGTATCGTGCGTCCACTCTTCCACAGTTCCCGTAGTCTAGTTCCGACCGGAGCCGCTGTCTCTGTCTCCTCCGACTCAGTATAGTAGTATTGATAACGATAGATTTACTTTCAACATCTTATTCGACTCAGAAAACAAGCCAGTTACGCAAGAACGAAAAACTCGTTCGCCGAGAACAAAGAATTCGTGACCGTGTACGCGAAGGAGGCGGGGAGATCATTCGAAGACTTTTACTCAAGTATGAATGCCCACTTACATAGCAGCGCGGAGTACCTCTGTGAGGAGTTGCTTCGTGTCAGGTCGTTAAGATCTGGGCATTGTTACCGCATAACTTCGGATAGGATTATTGATCCGCCTTTCTTCTAGTTGTTGTTATGGGAGGTTGTACCCTCAAGAGACCCGGCAGTACTGTCGGGTAAGATCAGCAGGAGAGGAGATACTTGTATCGTTATAACTCTGTGTTTAGGTTAAACTAAACAGAAACTCATTTCTCCAAAACTAAACAGAAACTCATTTCTCCACGATACCCAATCGACCATAAATCTCGCCAATCTTCTGATACAACCCCACACTCTCCATCAACTCCCTCTTCCTCACTTCCTTCTCCGAGTTCAAAAACACCAAATCACCACGAGCAGGCAACACCACACTAAAACGATCAATGTAATTATTAATCAACGTTGATGCGCTCGACATTTGACGTGGACGCGAGGCCGACGTGGCAAGGTACCCTTGATAATCGAGACGGGGTCCTTCCTGCGGCGAGCGTCGTGCCGCATAAGCTGCGGATCCGTAACCTTCATCACCATTTTCGTCATCCATGGTAGTCTCGCCTCCAGCAGATTCCAAAGGGAGGGTATACCCCGAACAGCATATACCACGTTTTGGGAAAATGTAGGTGACGCTTCCAAAGGTGTGTCCGGGGGTGTAGACTGCCAGGAGACGGTGCCGCTCTTCACGCGCGCGTATTGCTTTGGTGGAGTACAATTCATCATCTTCGTCGATGCTGTCATCATCCTCCGAAACTTGATCATCGGGTGGTAATTCTCCCTTACTCAATACGTTGGTCTTGGTATCGTCATCCCATTCATCGATTTTGAGTGGTCGTCCAGTTTCAATAAACTTGCCAGCGCCAACTACTGATTGTTCCTCCCATCCCCACGGACCATACCCATCCAACACCTGTGTAACCTCCGCACGACATTCACGTGGAATATCGAGCCGGTACATGACCACTTCTGCAGACGGAAAAGCAGTCTTCCACTTTGTCAAGTCGGATTTGCGCGTGATGTACACTCCCGGGGAGGTGTCGTAGTGTATGCATTGTTGATTGGTTAGTAGAATGACATCCAGGTTTGCCTTTGTAGCTTCACTACTGCTGTCTGAAGCGGTGGCATTGTAAGTTGGATCCATAAACGATCGGATTTCATTTGCCAACTTGTCCGAATAGGGAGGTAGATCAATCAATGCATATGATTCCTTCTCCTCGTCATCCTTTCCATCATTGTTGTTTTCAGCCATATTAACTAACCACTTTACGGGCTCCTCACCAACATTTCCCAATGTGGAAATGGTATCAATACGTGCTACACCCTGATGACGACTAACAGCCTCCTCATCCTCACTACCCTCCTCGTCTGCTACTTGTTTATATCCAGTAGGAAACCCCTCATCATCATACAAAATCTCCACCTTTTCCTCCTCCTTTCTCTTCGTACCATCACCACCATCACTACTACTACGAATGCCCACCACAATGGGAGTCAAAGTAGTCTCAAACCGTTCTCTGTTTTCAGGACTATTATTCTCCAATTGATCGGCTAGCGAATATCCCGTTTTGGGTATGTGGTAGTCGGACGCATAATTATTTGGATCCTCTCCTTCTTCTTCTTCTTCGTCGGCATTGATATTGGCAGGCTTTGACTGTGCTTGTGATGGTGATAGAGATTGAGCGGATATTTCCAGGGGTGTCTTTTTGGTTTGCTGTTGTTTCTTAGTTTGTGTCTTTTTGGTACCCTTTGTCTTTACACCTGATTTGGATTTGGTCTTTGGTTTATTGGTGGTTGATGATGATTTGGAAGTTTGTTTAGAAGGCTTCTTCTGTGTACCCTTATTCGTTGCTTTTGGAGTTTCGTTGGAGTCGTCATCATTCATTGTCGCGGCCCACAATTTGGTACAGACTTCAACTTCGTGTCGGGTTAGAAGATAGTGATTTGCATTGAAAATTGTAATCGTCGAACCAATCGATGGCGAAACTGCTACAGATGATGGATTGTTGATAGCGCGCCATGATGACGGAGGTACGAATGCCGATGTTCTTTGCAAGAGTGCCGAGACTGAAAGAGCAAGTGATAGGAGTATCATCTTCGTTGGCGGCATCGCTGATATTATGTGAGATCTCATAGAGGGACACTTTTGCATTCGTGCGATTTGCATTGCTGTGATATTCTGGTTGGCTTGAACGCTGGTGCTGAGATGATGCAGTGTAGGATAAGATAGTTATGGTTATGGAAGATCGAAGCGAGCAAGGTTCATCTCAGAACATCATCTCTTGGATTGGGTGTGTTTGGTGTTTGTTCTGTGTTTGGTTCGTTTGTACCTACCTACGTACGTACCTATGTAGCTACCTAGGTAGAGATAGGGGTGTAGCCTGGGTTGGTTGATGGATGGCGCAGGAGTCTGTCTGGCTCATTGGCAGTCTCACTTTATGGCGCGCCCGCCCGCAAAGCCAAAAGTAGTGTCACAACAAAGTCAAGCTAAAGTTAAAGTGAACACAACGAAAAGACAACAACGAACCGATCTCTGTTCTTGATCTGTTGCTGTTGTTGTAAGTTGTGCGATATCCAGAGAGGCGAATAGACCATGGAGTGGTTAAAGAGTCTAGGGAAGGGCGGCGGCGGAAAAGATAAGGCGGAATCGTCATCATCATCCGATGAGTCTTCTGCAAACGGTGCCGCCGGCGCCGGCGATGCAGCGGAGTCGTCGAATAGGGTGACATTTGAGTTTATCGAGCCATCGGCTGCCAATGCTGCAGCTGGACCCTCAGAAAATAATGCAGCGGGTATGATGGATATGGCCTACCTGACGCAGCCGGATCCTATGGTGGATAATTCCTCGGATGATGAAAATGAAAATGAAAATGATGAAAGCGATGACGGTAAGGAAGAAGAGGAACAGGACGGCATTGGTCACAACACGCCGCAACAGCCCAACAAGAAGGGACGAGGAAGGCGACGAGCTCTGAAGCAAGGTGGTGATGCCTTAACCCAATTACAGGCATCGCCAGAAGGAAGAGAACATTCGTCTACCTCAAAAAAGAAAATCTCTACTCCAGTTCCTGCTGCGCAGGGGGAAATGACGTCTCTATCTCAACAATCAGATCTATCTCCGTTGAGGTCGCCGTCGCCTTTAACAATGATGTCTCAAGAGACGGAGCTGTCTCCGCAACCTGATTCTGCAAGAGCTGAGGGGGGGAATGATAATGCCGTATCAGATTGCAAAGCCAGTGCCAATCTCGAAAAAGCTCTAGATCTCGATGTCAAAGATGCCAAACCTACACCAAAGGATGCAATGGATATAGGCGAGAGTGCCATTGACAATGACGACAAACCTCCCGAAGATGATATTGATTTTGGATCAGCTGAACCTGTCATTGATGATGACGATGATGAGCCCATCGTGAATAAACAAGAGCAGCAAAAACAACGAATCCTACACAAAATGAACATGAAAAAGCAAGCCATCTACCGATCATTGCTCCATCTTAGTGACAATTCCTACTCTTTTGTCTATGATGAATCCAACGGCAAGAATGGAAATACTTCCAAGGCACTGAACAATGACGATGAGCCAGGTTTGCCATACATTGGACCAGACTTGAAAGAAAATTATGAGCTTTTGAGGACAATGTTACGAAAGGGATTATTGGGGCGTACTAATGATGACATTGTTGAAGATGATTCCAATAAGAAAAGTAATGGCAATGAGAAAACAACAACACTTGATGGTTCAATGGAGGATACAAATGATGAGACCGTACAATCTGCAGCCACCCTAGATTCAAACCCATTCCTTCCCAAATTTAGAACCAATGTCTCTGCCGTACTCATGGGTCCAAGAGGGCATGGTAAGAGTTTGGTCTTGGAGAGGTGCCTGGCGAGTCTTTCACGGTTGGCCAGTAAACGAAAAGATCATGTATTGGAACAAGTTATTGAACAACAACAGGATGATAAAGTGGAGGAAATGTACAGCCAGGCTTCCTTTCGAGTAGTTCGGATCAATGGTTTGCTATTTCAGGGGGACAGTGCCGTGGCATGCACGCGGGAAATTTCTAGGCAGATTGGTGTCATGTCACGAGAGGAACGTAAAAGGACACGAAGGATAGTAAAACAGATGGGCGTGAAGCGAAAGCGGTCAAAGTTACAATCATCTGAATTAGAGACACCAACACCTTCTTCTAGAAAGCGGAAGAAGAATGATAGGAGTGCACGAAAGAGTGGTCAGAGAAAGCTCTCGTTGACTTCGCCGGCTACTCCCGCATTATCCGAGGGTGCACAAACCCCCGACAACCCCACAGCGAATAACGAATCCCACGACCTACGCATCCGAAGCTCCGGATTCAACACATACATTGCTCACCTCGACGAAGTCTTGCGTACAGCTCGTATCGATGGCATTCCCATATTGATTGTGTTGGAAGAGTTGGATACATTCCTCACTGGAGGCGGACGGAAGTGCGGTGCGGCGGGAGACCCCTCTGATACTGGCAATAATCAACAGCAAGATGGGGGGAACAGTGATCGCCAGTTACTGCTGTATCATTTGCTGGATAGGGTTGCTGATCATAAGTTTTTGGTTAGTATGGTTGGTATGACTACTGATCTGAAGACCGTTACGAAGTTGGAGAAGCGGGTGCAGAGTCGAGCAGAGGGGACATCAAAGATCATCTATTTTGGACATAATAAGGACTTTGATGATATGGCGAAGAGTTTGCTTGGCAAGTTTTATACTCCCCCCGAAAGAAGTGTTGATTCTGCCGACGAAGATGAGTACAATGAGCAAAGAGCAATGATTGACATTCGTGAACAAGTTGAAGCCATTCTCCGTGGCGCAGAGTCTAATAACGACAACAATCAAGCTTCTGATCAAGGAATAATCAATGACTTTGAGCTCGTACAACGTGTGTTGCAGCGCAACTACAGTCTTATTGGATCTGACATGCGATGGGTTTGTAGAGTATTTGATGTGGCCTTGGGTCTTTTAGCATCAGATATTGATGAAAACATGTGCCAATGCATGGGAAATGGAGCAGATGATCCCCAAATGAAGGAGGGTTGTGACTCCATTCCGAAATTAAATCCCAGGCATATGGCGCAAGCTCTTGTAACCATGAGTGCTTCTTTGGATTATGTTTCTGGCAGCACTGGACACCCGGGTATTCCTACCACAAGCTCTCTAGAGATCATTCGCTGGGGACAATTAATGGGAGACCCGAAACATTATTCTTGTCTCCTAGGAACCCACTCGCGCTTGATTACATTACTGGACTTATCAGGGCCTCAAGTTGCCATTCTTCTGGCCGCGCGGCGAATTGCAGCGAGGGATGACACCCGAGCCAATGCCGAGGACGATATGGAAGAGATGAGAAGAAAAGGGTCGGCAGGCAGTAAGACAACGACATCAACACCGCTGCCACTCACATATCAACGCATCAAAGATGAATACACTATTTCATTTGTCGCCAGTGGAAGGTATACTATTAGCTCCGATCGATATCCTCCTCATGTGTTGTATCGATCGTGCATGGATCTAATGGAGCTGGATATCGTTCGCTCGAAAAAGGAGCAATGCGGAGGAGGTGCCCTGCAGTATGACCACAATGATATACTATCTGCCGGCACCGATATTGCAAATATCCGTTTGCACATTAACTTGGATTGGGATCTTGAATTCATGGATGCTCTCAAAGCGGGTTTGTTGCAGTGCTCAACGGCTTTGCGTGAGTGGGGAATGAAAATGAATTAGAGACTGTATCAAAATCTCACTGCATATGAAAGAATGACCAATCGCAGTCTTTCTGCAATTAAGAATCCAAGAGGTTTGGCTGATCTTCATCAGAGGTATGTATCCATTTAAAGCGAATAAATTTAATGTAAAGAGGCATTTCATAAACAGAACACACATTGCCCGTTCATCAAATTGTGAGAGGAGTGATGGACCTATGAGGACTGTCAAAATCATTCAAATTTGAGAAGCACATCTTCTTGGCTCTAATATCTCTAGATACTCTCATCAAGTCCTACAATATAGGTGTCTACAAGACCCGCCCTATCAGGAAGTGTCCCCACACCAAGAAAAGTATGACAGATATTCTTAGATTTGCAGAATTGTATTGCAAAACAAAATCTATAAAAAAAAATTGGTAGGTAGACCCCACTCCTTAAGATGTTATGTTGTGTTACCACACGCTCAAACCTCCTTCACCCTCAAAAATAATCACCTCTGACCGCCACTCAAAGCCTCCTTCAACTTATTCCCCTTCCCCAAAAGAACCCCCTTAACTAACCCCAATACCCCCGCAAACTGAGTCTTAACCAACAGCCGGAAGCTCCTGGGAACCAACGTCGAGATTAATACACTCATGGGGCTTCTCCACGGAAAGCCAATACCAGCCTTATCCGTTGGAATTTTATTCCGGGCATCTGTGGTAATGACATTGCCAATCTCGTCCAACAATACCAAAGTTGGTATGGATTTGACCCCAAATTTCTCTCCGAGGTACTGACCGCGCTGTCCCATGGCCTCGTTGGGAGGCAATGCGAGCCAATTCATTTGAGTGAAGTATTGTCCAAAGTCATCGACGGTTCTACAACGTGAGATCCATACGATTTCGAATTGATCCTGCTTGCCTCGGCGGGCATTCATCTTATCATAAAAGTTGACAAGTTCGGGTGTGAATTGTTTGCAGGGACCGCACCTGTTCATGTTATTGAAAGAAGGTAAGTATAGGGTAAGTAAGTTTCATTGATAAGAAAGTGCAGGACTAGAAAATTCGGGGGCGACAGTGGGACTCTCAGTGACGGCAGCACCGCTTTTTGAACGCTTCCTTTTTTCCAGTAACAAACGAATTAAGCTGGCTGGAGCACTATCGTTCCAGATTTGTTAGAACTTGTTCGCAAATAAAAGGGGGGATCCAAAAAGTGATGCCATCACCGAGAGTCCCGCTGTCTGCAGAAAATTGAATAGGTACAACATAAAAAAACATATTTCATGAATAGTGACGTACCAATCTGCACTAAAATATAACCCCACAACCTTCTTCCCACCCAATGCCTCATTAGTATAATGTTGATGAACTTGCGCTTGTGTCTCACTGACCATTTCTAACGATAGCAATTGATCACCCAACAGATCAATATAGGGTCCGGATTGTACGACTGGTGCGGGTTCTGCTTCTGTTTGTGTTTCTGAATCAGTAGCTGCTGTGGCATCTGTTGTTTCTGCATCTGTGGCTGTTGGTGTCGCTGCAGCCTCGGTATCGGCAGTCTCGTCTGAAGTAGCAGCCGCAGAAGTTTCAGCGGACTCTTCCTCCTCCGCAGTGTTATCATCGACATCATCCACTGCACCAACAACATCCTCTTCCTCTGTTTCTACACTCTCCAAATCCAAATCTTCCACCAATTCCGACAAATCCGTCAAATCGGGCATGGCATCACCAACCACATCTCCCAAATCGGTGACGTCTCCCGTCGGGAAGTCGGCATCACCATCGGCGGTCGCGGCTTCATCGACAAGGGTAGCGGTCTCTTGGCCACATGAGTAACGTGGAAAAGACAGTAATAGCAAAAGGGCTATGAAGATGCCATGATGCCTTTTGAGGCCGCCGACGTCGGCTGATCTTGGTGGATTCATTGTTCAGTTTATGCACTGAGGCGTTATGTATGATGTTGTTGTTGATTGTTGGTGAGTAGACGAGTCTACACTACGTACCTATTACACCTCTACTCTAGCTACGTATCTAGAGGTACGATACTTCTGAACCGCCGTCCTTCCTATCGTGCTTCATCCTTCATCCTTCTCACCATCAGCCATCAGCGAACCCTCCAGTTGGAGCTGCGCGAATAGAGCTGAATCCAGCTGAATCTCTGCCTTCCACTGGAAAGAGTGAGGATACTTACAGTTTCCTCAGGTTTTCAGTACGTTTTCGTACAGTTTACAAA
>JALLAU010000522.1:0-14690 GCA_036939495.1 Thalassiosira hispida
CCCGTATGTACCTAGTTAGATAAACTATTGGCGGGATCATTCCACTAAGTTCCTATGTATAATTTAGCGAAATTTTGCGAAGTATGGGCGATGATGGATATGTAGGAATTCCCTACAGAATAATATGATCCAGCGGTCGTCTGAGAAAAAAGACAGTAAAAGTCCAGGGTGATAGCGCTATCGTCCCGCCAATACCGATCTTGGAGTTATTGGGGGTACGTTACAAATGGACTGTCATTCTGTTCAGGGTGCATCTACCCACCTATCTATCATGCCAAAAATGGCGGGACGATCATGAAGTAGGTACGTACTTACATACCTATGTATCTACCTAAGTTCATATTAAGTACCTCGAATTATCCCCAAGGGTAGATATATTTCCCAAGCTTTTCCGCGAGGGATATATCTAAACCAAATGGCGGGAAACTCGGTAAAACTATGGTAGGTATTTGTCATATTTAGGGTTAATGAGCGAAATTAAAGTCACGGTGTCTTTACAGTTAGCCATCTCGACCTCGCGAAGATAAAAGAAGATATCGTAGACGATGATACAAGCATCGCATACGATATCTACTATCGTACGTAGGCAGGGAGGGCCCGATAGGCGCCAATAGAGACACGTACTACACGACATATTATGTACCGGACAGTTTTTGTGTCATATCAACAGGTTCGTCATTGGGTGACGATTCACAAATTTGAGAACAAACATGGTTTGCCATTTAGTCAGCCATCTTCGCTTGAAAAATTGAATCCCGCGAATTGTCTGTCGGTCCGACGCCCGGCCGGCTTCATCCAAATATTTTATATGCCTCTACTAATGTACTATCCCCAGCTTGATTTATTCTATTAATGATTTGTCACGGTTTTGGTGTCTACCAGGTGCATCTTGATAAAAGTTCAACGGTGACGAAGTCGTGACGCACGCGATCTTTATGAGTTGATGTTGGTATCTTTATACATAAGGCACACGCACCATTCGTCATGCTTTCTTTTTACACCAGCTCAGACATTCGTCATTCTCCCCAGATTCACGCGATATATTCCACCTTGAACTTTTAGTTCCGCGCTGCTACTGCCACTTTTTTGTTCGACTTTCTGCACCTTTCTGGACAAAAAATACATCTCTGCGCGGCGCCGCGCAATAATGACCCAGCTGTTTCTAATATATAGGGCTACATGAATGCACTAGATGATAGAATATTTATTGAATATCATTTGCTCGCATATAATTCTATAGAGAAAAAAGTATTTATTAACTTTTACTTCACTAAACATTATTACCTTTTAGCAGAGCCCTTATCCTACATAAAGTACGAACGTCGACGGGACACTATGGCTTTAGTACGAACAGGTACGAACGTCGACAGACTATAAAGAAGGTCGACAAGCTGTCAGAATTTGGTGACAGGTGGAGAACCCTGCGTCGCTCGTGCTTTGACCCTGCGTCTCCGTGTGGATAGTTTTGTCCTTCGCGATGACACGCGCTGACGCTGTTGCATTTGGCAGCTTGTCAGCTCATCTCAGACAAACACAAGCACAGCAGAAAAAAAATGCTATTACCTTCACCTCTTACTCACCAAGCAATGCCGCAGCAAGATTACTCACCATTAATCTATCGTTCCGTAGAAGCACAAATATCTAGAAGTATAATTTCCCTTTCAGTTCTGGGAAAGCGAAACAATGGCGACATCTCTTGATGCTCTCGAGGCACTTTTACAATTCCGAGAAGGTTCTGCCTCCAAGAGAAGCCGACCTCCTATGCGGTCGCATATCATTTACCCTGCCATGCCCGTTCCTAACCCGTTAGACCCTACGCAGCCTCATCTAATTGAAGGCGATGCGCCGACTCCCATCGTTCATCGTCATGCCTTCTGGAGTGGCGAGAAGAGCGCCTTCTCGCCCAAGCAGCCCGCTCATGCCGATGCACCAGTCGTGAGCACGGTTCCCAATCCCCTCGACACGCCAATTGTTGAGAAATGCCCATCTCGGCACCACTTGCCTCCAGTCACTGACGTGAAGTCATCGGCCCCTTTATCGTCTCAGATCAAGGTCGTCACCCATGGCTTTGCTGTGAATCCCACGGCGGCTCCAACTCCTACGCCAACGACAAGTAATGCCAAGCCCAGCGAGCAGCCGCTAGAAGTTGAATTCAGAACTGATATTATTCTTGACGCTCTCAACTCAAAGCCTCAGCGTGGCAAGAAACGCCGGAATCTCAATGATTTGGAGCGGTTAGAGCTTACCAGGACCCGAAATAGAGAACATGCCAAGTGCACACGGTAAGTTGCATCTCTCTATCTCTAGATAGTTGTTGTTATTGATCCCTGGCTGTGGTCAGATGTGATTTGAGCTATCCTAATCTCACTGGGTATTATCTTCAACTTATCTCATCCCTTTCGATACCAACAGATCGAAAAAGAAGGCAAGGCTTCAAGAACTCCTGGACATTGAGAAAGAGTACTTGCTTTTGAGAGACAACGAAGTGCTTGTTGTTCGTCGGAAGCAGCGTCTTGCAGAGTTTGTCGAAACTGCGTGGAAAGATAGACCTGAAGTCAAGGCATGTGACCATTCCTCAAGTTTGAGCGAACTTGCAAGTCAAGTGATCCAGAAGGCCCAATTCTCTGTGACTGACTCTGTGGCATTGACTTCAGAACACACTGGCATGGCCAGAGTATCAGCCCGGGGGACAGATTTGGAATCTGGACAACCCAAGACCTTGACTGGAGTTATTGATGTGGATTTCACTCCGGGAACTGCTGATATTAGTGATGTATCACTTTACTGGGCTTCGCCTGAGAGCACCACGTCTCCAGTTGGTATGGTCCCATCGATCAGCGTGCTCTCGTTTGATACCCCTGATCAGAGTTCGAGCTCAAGATTGTAGACGGGCTGGCAATTTCAGATCAATTTGGACTGTCACTCTGTTAGAGTCGTTTTGTATGTTTCTGTGGAGAAAGTTCAAGTGATCTTTATTCAGATTTATGTACATGTTCAAATTGTATCCTACTAGTGCGTGGTGGTTGCTCTCTGTATACTATGTTAAATTTAAGTAATGTACTTTAGGAAGTATCATGTTGTTGGCAGTATCAAAGTCACACTATTATTCGCAGTCTTTACAATTACAGTTTACTACTACTTATGATATCTTTTCCATCTTACAGAACCTGTATTTGGTATGAAGTACGATACCTGCATACACAATCCCGATCCTTTGCAAGTTGTTATCCCTCAAGAAGCGCAGGACATGGCTCGTGCGAAGAACTAACTGGTGATAATGATGTTGGGCTCATTCAGGCTCAGTGATCTTTCTTGCTTTTTTTCTGTTACGGCTGTGCATCCGCCCGTGAGCGTGAGCGGTGTGATCTGTGTGTATCTACTTCACGATTCTACTTTTGTTAGATCAAAAGAAATGAACATACAACTTAGCTGTCATAGAACAGGCAAGTACCTAATAGATGTTGAAAGGAATAGGAATATGTCAAGCAGTCTGACCAGTAACAATATGGTAGTAAGCCTTCTTGCCGTTGTCAGTTGTATATTCTTTCCACTCAGCCTTTACACGTTGTTCCTCTGCCTCTGCACGTTGCCTCGCTTTGTTGGCTCTTAATCCTGAATTTTTACCACCCTTCGAGCAGGATGCAAAATTAATTGCTCCAGTCTTAAAGAGTGCAGTCTTGTTCGCGAAGTGCTTGTGCCCATAGCTCTCGAAACCATCCAGGCTCGGATGGAGTTGTAAAGGATTTTCATTGATTGCAAAAAGAGCTTAACTGATACGGGGTGCTGGGGGGTACGATAGCACTTTTGGCGGGAAGCCAAAGTTACCCTAGATAATCCCCGGGCTTATGTAGCTGGGAGTTTTTACGGTAGGTAATTGGGACAGAAGGACTGCACGACAGTTGAGCCCAGCCGCCCAATCCGCATCCCTTTGCCGGCCACAAGACAACAACATCATCATCATCATCATCTCTACGATATTCTATCCATCTAATATCAGCCCAACATTCACGCGCTGCTACTTGGAACCACAGAGCTTCGCTTGATCAATGCACCTCACCTAAAGAAGATGGCGTCCTTCACCAAAATCTTATTTCTGCTCTTCACATGGTCGGGGTTTGGGCCTGGAGGTTCGCCACCACTTCGCGTTTGGGCATTTTCATCTCTGCCACCATCAGCGCCATCGGCATCACATCATTATCTGCCAACGCATTTGGCACCCTCACGGAACCATCTTCCACTTCAATCGTATTCATATCTCAAACGGCCCAGGATAGGATTGAATTCAGTTGTGGGCAATGACAGTGGCAATAATGGTGAAGATCATGGCAATGATGGTGGTGATCTACCTCCGCTATTTGTCGAAGCGAGACACCAATCGATACAATCAACAATAAACGGATCTGGAGGAGTATCGCCTTCATTGCTACAATCCATAGAACGAGTCAGAAAAGGTTTACGGCAAGGTACCGATGACACAGCTGATTCTAGAAGCAACGACGACCTACTCAAGCAGATTGCCCAGAAGGGCATCAACTTCCAAGTGAAACAGACAACGACAAAGCAAATTATATCCATAATAAAATCAGATGTCATATCTTTCCCAATCATGGAAAGGGTGCCGGGATGCATTGCCACAGTCCATTTGAAAACAACTTTGGTCCCAATATCGGTAGATTTACCTGCCAATGATCCCACTAAATATCGTGTGATTATAGAAGGAACCGCAGATGCCATGCTCAGTGCCGGGCTGATGGCACTTCTCGCAGACACTATCGGTGGCGGTGCTATTAACGAGGATGGGGCAGCATCCACAAAGGAACATATCGTTACAGCTGCTGACATATTAAATCTAGACCCAGAAACACTGGCAACTGCAATGGGCTTGCAATCTATATTGAGTCGAGGGAGGAATGACGGTATGGCATCCATGGTGAAAGTGGTGCAACGACAAATAACGTCTTTGATGGGCGATGATGCTTCTGACGAAACACCAGCTCTTATTAATGAAAAGGTGAACCACCTTTCCAATCCAACAACATCCTCCAACGTGGAAAGTCAAAAAGACACAACACACAAACCAAAAGTGGCAATGCTCCTCTCCGGAGGAGTCGACTCTTCCGTAGCCTTGCACCTCCTCCTCCGCCAAAATTACAATGTCACCGCCTTCTACCTCCGGATATGGTTGGAAGACGAGCTATCCCACTTGGGAGAGTGTCCGTGGGAAGATGACCTGGAGGTATGCCAGGCAGTATGCGATCATGCGCCGGGGTATGTGCCGTTGGAAACGGTCAGTTTGGGCAAGGAGTATCGGGAGCAGGTGGTATCGTACACCATTGAGGAGGCACAGCGTGGCCGGACGCCCAATCCGGATATCATGTGTAATTCGAGAGTTAAGTTTGGATGTTTCTTGGAGTATATTGAGGAGAGTGGGATGGAGTTTGATTATGTGGCATCGGGACATTATGCTAGATTGGAAGATGTAGAAGTGCTTCCATCCACAAAACAAACGCAAAGTAGTCCCAAAAAGCGTCTGTTTCGAGCACCGGACCCCGTCAAAGACCAATCTTACTTTCTCTGTGCCCTGACACAAGAGCAACTCTCCAAAGTCATTTTCCCCATCGGTGCCTATCAAAAGAGCGAAGTTCGTGAACTTGCCAATCAGTTCCAACTGCCCAATCGCAATCGTCCCGATTCACAAGGTTTGTGCTTCTTGGGAAAAGTCCGCTTCGATGAATTCCTAGCATCCTATCTTGGGAATAAACCTGGAGATGTGGTGGATGCATCGAACGGGGAAGTGATTGGTAGGCATAATGGTCTTTGGTACCATACCGTCGGTCAGCGTAAGGGGATTGGCAAGGTTATGACTCCGTTGGCAACGGCAAGAGGTCCATGGTATGTAGTAGCGAAGGATCAGGAACGCGATTTTGTATACGTATCCAATCGGTACGATGAGGAGGACTTTGCAGGGGCCAGGAGCGAATTTGAAGTTGAGGATGTGAGATGGCTATCAGGCGAGCCACCCGCGGGATCTCGAGATGAAGCAGAAGGTAGTGGCCCTGCTGAGAGAAGTTGGAAAGGAGTGAGGATGGATATGAAGATTCGTCACGGCCCGAGGATTGTACAGGGAACCCTGTCATTGAAAGAGGATGGATCCACTGGAAATATTTGTTTGGATAAGAAAGATGGTGGACTGGCGCCTGGTCAGTATGTTGTCTTTTACCAGGAAGGTACTGATGAATGTCTTGGAGCTGGGGTCATTAGTGAAAAGCATTGGGCTAAGTTTCTTCAGGGCATCAGTAACGCGGAGCATGAATTGCAAGTATAGTATCGCATGAAGAGACGTGTCTTAGCTCAATGGTCTAAGTTTCTTCAGAATTATGAAGAGTTCAAATCCGAAGGAGTGCCGAAATCTAGCCAGACAAAATAAACCAGTCAACAAGATAAAACCCATATGGTACTTTCACTACTATGAACAATATTACTGGTCGCATTGAAGACATATTTTGTCGTAATGTAGGCCAATCCTTACAAATCCATGATGGTACTGACTGTCTGGGAGCTGGGGTCATCAGTGAAAAACATTGGGCTAGGTGTCGCATCGTATAAAAGGCAAAAAGACACGGTGCTAAGTTTCTATAGATCAATAAGATAGAAGGAGTGCCGAAATATTAGCCAGGCAAAATAAATCAGTAACCCTGACTTTACTCCTACCAACAGTATTACTGGTCGCATTGAAGACATATGATGCCGCATTGTAGGCCCCCGTGTAAACACACGCCAATTGTTTTACAAATCCATATCAAGCTCGTCAAAAATATCATCCGACGGCTCCTTCTTCTTCTCCTCTGGCGTCCTCTTCTTCTTCTTCTTCGATTTCTTTCCCGGCTCAGCACTGCTACTATCACTCTCTCCACCTCCTCTCGATGATCCATCCTCCAACTCCTCCACCTTCAACTGATCCTTATCATTCTTCATAACATTATCAATCGCCAACTTCTTGGCAAGTTCCTCATCCCCCCCAGCCTGCTTTACCAATTTTCTCCTTTCGGCCGCACTCACAAAGTCCAATGGACTTTCATAATCAAAGTAATCGTCATCAATGCTGTCAATGACTTCGGAACGGATGTCCTCAAAGTTTTCAACGCCTTTGGCACCGCAGTTGGTACATTCGGTGTTGCCGCCTTTGAAGAACCATTCGCGATGACGTGCGATGAATATGGTTGATCCTGGAGTAGAAGAAGTAGAAGATTTTGGCGGAGATTAGAAAATAGACTCCAAACAACAAATCGCAGGAGAACAAGCGTGTAGAACAAGAACGCACCACATTGTTTACATGAGTAGGCATGGAGTTCCTTTTCTTGTTCGGGGGAGGTGACTACCATATTCCTGTGAAAAAAAGTTAGAAACAGATTACGGAATGATAATGATTAAATACTAGATAATGATTAAATACTAGAAGATGGAGTTTATCCACTTACCATTGAGGCTGACGATCCCAGACTGGAATCTATACGATGTAGGTTGATAAAACAGTAAACATTGAATTAGAATTTTATTCCTTGTTCTGGAAATAGCGAGTAATACACACCACCATCATGAAGTATCACACATCATACAACACACACACCTTATTAATAAATCTAGCACGATACCACTTGAACATGAAAGCCGCAAATAACAAACCAACATTTGATTTGAATCCCGATTGCATAGGTACCAATCCATCTTCTTCGTTATACAGTCCAGCCGCACGGAGTGTATCCATTCGTTCCCATAATTGACGTCCCAGTTTTTGGATATTACGTGATGATGACCTTTTTTTTGTCGGTGCAGCCTTCATGAATGTTAGAGATGGTACCATTAGTTCGATATCATCATTATCGTTTTGATGAGCGAATAATATTGGGGCGGAGCCAATTGCTTTTTGAGAGTGAGCGTTGTGAAGGAGCCGAGAGGATGTCGTTGATGGACACGTGAATGCATTTGTTTGCGGCGACATAATGGCGGCACATGCCACGGCGGACAGAGCTAAAGCAGATCGCATCGTGATTGTTCGATGTGCTATTAATTACTCTATTCGCAGTTGTCGGTTGTTCTCACGAGCTGCAAATAGTATTATGGCGGACGATCAGGCTCAGTGGGCTCAGGCAAGGGTGTCAAGCGCGCCTTGTGATCTCTTGTGTGATCTTGTGTTGTATGTTTTTATCATCTTTTATTTCTGTCGTGATTGTTGGCACTTGACACTTCCACGCGGCACCTACAGTGGGATAAACAGGGCTATCACGGGTCTTTTACGGATCCTTTGGTTCCCCCTAAAGGTCTCTTAACAGCCCCCCAAAAGATCCACCGAAAAAGACAACAGAAAAGACAACAGAAAAGACAACAGAAAAGATCTCTCCTTCTCACTCGACGCGAAGAACTGCTCAGAAAAATCTCTTTGGCATGCACCATAACCAAAACAAATACCGACGAGCAAATCCCATCCTCATTGCTCTCAATCGACAGCCCTCCTCCTCCTCCACCTCATCATCGACAATGTCGTCCAAAGGAGGCGCCCCCACCGACGACTCCGACCTCGAAGACCTAATCTCAAAACGATCCACTCCGGTCGGCAAGCCCGGGAACAATGTCGAAATTGACATCGATTGCCCCTCGGGCTACACCTCGTCGTCCCCGGGCATGAATCCCTGCTTCTGCATCACCTCCATCTGCCAACTATGCTGCCACAAATTCCCCTGCCTCTCCAAATGCTTTTACATGCTCCTCCTCTTCTCCTTCCTCGCCTTTTTATCCTATACTGTCTTTTCGCCGACACAAAAAATCTTCGGAGTCATGGGTGCCGACTACAGTGCCATCACTTCCGCGTACGACTTGAGTTTGAGCAAGGTGGATCATTGGTGTATTCAGGGGGATAATGACAGTTGCAAGTGCGAGGATCCCCTTGAGCCTAATCCGAGGAGTGAATTCAAGAGTTGGAATGCGGCGCACAAGGCAAATGTAGCTGATGTCAACTTTTATCGTGCCAATTACGGTGATGCTCCTTCTACTATAGATGAAGCTACTGGTAAAGCACGTCCTGAGATTGATGTAGCATTCTTGGGTGAGAGTGTGGTGGAGGCAATGGATGGAAGATGGTTGGGGAAGCGGGTTGTTAGGGCGATTAATACTGCAAATGATGGCAAGGAGGGTCCGGAGAAGGCAAAGCGGCCGGATATTGGAAAGGTTTTTGAGAGATTGTTTCGGAAGGAGAAGGGTGGTCCGGTGGAGGGCGTTGCTTTGGGGATTGCTGGTGATAATGTACGTTTATCTCATGATCTCCCCATATTATGTCACTATCTACTATGTCTACAGCTACAGTGTAGTTCATTTTGCTCACATTGTTACATTGCTTTGACATCTCACATATCTTCAACTGCATTTCTTTCATCCAACCTAGACCGCCAACGTTCTCTGGCGTCTCCAACACGACGAAATGCCCTACGACTTCAACCCAAAAGTATGGTGGCTAGTCCTCGGAATGAACGACCTAACACGCATGCAATGCTCCGAAGAAATCGTCGTCCTCGGCATCCTCCGCGTGGTCGAAGAGATTCGCCTTCGCAAACCCGATGCCAAAATCGTTATTAATTCTCTATTGCCAATGATTAATTATCAACGTCCGGGATCACCCAAGATGGCAGACTTTGCAGATTTTAAGAACGACAAGGGCGATAAGATGAGGGAGAGCATGGAGATTGATAGTGCCATGAGGAAGTTTTTGGGGGATAAGGGTCCGGAGAAGGGAGGGCTCAATGGTGATGGGGGTGCGGGTGAGAGGCGTAAGGGATTTGATGAGCATGGATCTAATGGTGGACGTAAATTGAAGCGTAAGTTGCGTTCACACAAGAAGAGAAAGAATAAGACGACAAAGAAGGGTCGCGGTCGTCGAGGAAGAGACAACGACGACGACGACGAGGATAACGCCACAGAAGGCCCCGCACTCGCCGAGGCACTCGACCGCCGCGAAAAGATTTTAGAAGCCAAGGACAAACACATCCGCGATAAAGTATTCCGCGACAATGAAAAATACCGCCCAAAGAAACCAATATCACCATTTTTACCCATGATACGGAAGAAGGTACTACCGCCGGTATGGCCTTCCGTGCATCTCATCAATGATAAGCTCAAGGAATTTTGTGCAAAGCATGAGAGTATTACATTCTTTGATGCGACACCCATTTTTGCGAGTGATACGGGTAGGGGTGGACATCAATTGCATAATGAATTGATTAGTCCTAGAGGACATCCCTCTGAGCTTGGTTTCGCAGTGTGGGAGGGACATATTATGGGTAAACTACACAAGGAGCTTGTGGACAAGGCGGAGAAGCAGGCTAAGGTATTGCCTCAGGAAGAGGAAGATTCGGAGGTGGATATCTTGTCACCGGAGACGGAGGTGAGTGAGGATGTGGAGGATGGTGATGGTGATGGTGCCGAACATGTGAGTGATGGGAAGGAGAATGAGCCGCCGAAGCCGCCCACCCAACCGAGTCGTGATGAGCCTGCAGAGGAGGAGGAAGACGATGAGGAGGAGGAGGAGGAGGAGAGGGTGTCAACCAAAAATATGCGGACGAAGAAGGAGGATGAAGAAGAAGAGGACGAAGACAAGAGGAAGTCCATGAAAAAGGTGAGGATGAAGAAGGAGCCTTCAGAGGAGGAGGAGGATGAAGAAGAGGACGAGAAGGAGATGGATAGCAAATCAGACAAGGTGTCAACAAAGAAGATGAAGACGAAGAAGGAGCCTTCAGAGGACGAGGAGGAGGAAGAAGAAGAGGATGAAGTCGACATCAAGGCAGACAAGAGAGTGTCAACCAAAAAGAAGCCGAGCTTGAGAAAGAATGAGGAGCAAGAGGGAGATGACGTTTACAGCGACGAGGAGGAACAAGGTGATGACGATGCTGAGGAGGAAGAGTAGGAGATTTTTGCTTAGGTATTTGTGCTCAAATTTATTAATAATAGTAGTGTCTTTTTTGCTGCGAAATGAAAGCGAATGGATGGATACACACTAGGCTATGAAGTGAAACCATAAAGATAGAATGAAACATAATTTGGATCTTCCTTTGTGCAACTATCTAGTTGCTCAGCTGCAATAAAGAGGCAATTCAGATACTAGAATTCACATTAGTCTCTAGAGGTATCCCTATCGGACGTTTTATTGTTTTCCCAATGTCAGCTCTGAGGATTTTGCCTTCAGTCATATTACAATGTAATGATACATACAAAGCTTGAATACAGGTAGAAGAGAAAACATGCTCTAGAGATAGATTTATTGAAAACATCGAGAGAGATGACAATGCCAAAAAGTTGAGGGCGAGATTGAAGTGCTGGATGATACCTCTATTTACTTATCTCTAAAACAATTTAGGTATATAATGATTAACAAAAGTGTGTCGCATCGTAAATCTCCGATAGTGAAGTGGTTATCACTGTTGACTTTGAATCAACCATCCGGAGTTCGAATCTCCGTCGGAGAACAACCTACAGATTACAGATGTGTTTAAATATCATGAAGCACACCTATTTCTTTTTTTGCCAAGGATCAGAGATGCTGAAGACCAGCCTAGCCCCCCACCCAGCAACCAGTGACAAAAAATGACAAAGCGACCTCTCTCAGCCAGCAGATCGTCCACGAGAATTTATCAGTACGTACCACTATTTTTCATGTTGTGCATGTCTGATGTCTGGTACAATAAACCGCCTAGAGATGATTGCGTCACAAAAGATGCATAGTTATGGAACATCTGAATATCTGTGAATCTAGTGTGAGGGAAGCATAGGTAGGAGGACCATGGGGCAGGTGTTGACCATGATAGATTTATATTGAACTTTTTGAAAGATTCAATACCCTTAGGTACCTCTGGTAGGTTCGCACCTCTGATGTGATTTTAGCATGGCCTACTTTTTACCCCACTGATGCCATGGCAGCAATAGCCAACTTTTTCGGGTTCAAGGGCGGGGTCTTTTTCCTTTGCTGTGTCAGCTTCTGCGGATGAAGCCCACCCTTGTTTGGAATTGAGTGGATGGCGTGGAATTGAATCTGAACATTTTCCTGAGGCAAAGCGTCAGAAGGTCGTGAGAGGTCGTGAGCTTTTACCATATTATGAAACATCGTTGTTGGGCTAAACCTGATCATGAGATAGTCAGCAAGATTTTGATTGGTCAAGTACCAGAAAATATTTGGCAAATAAAGAAGGAAGAAATGTCGGCAATAAAATTTAGTATATGTTTTTCTGTCAGGAGTTATTTTTACTGCTGCAGTTTGATTGACTTATTGCACCTACCTTCTCGCCCTCTAAAATGCCACGGGAGCAAACCCACCCTGGGCAACCGTAACAAACCCACCCTGACTCTTCGAACTATCCTCTCTATGTAACTTGAATGCCCAATCCAATTGCTCCATGATGGGTTTGTACATTTTTGATTCCATGATTGGTAAATTACGCGTCAGTTCGTACATTTCTCCGTGAACCTTTTCCATACCCTTGACGATGTTTGTCAATCGATCCTTTTGACCGTCGCTCACTCCGATCCCACCGTTCCCATCGCCGTTGTCGTTAAATATACTTCGTAAACTAAAGAAGTGTCGCAATAATTCGGTAGCCCTTCTAAAAAAAGTTGCCAACTTGACCTTGAATTCCTCTGGAAGCGTATCCGCCAACTGTCGTGCATCCGCCTCGGTTTGAGAATCAGCTGCCATTTTTTTAGTCAATGCCTCGAGCAATCCACGTCCTATTCTGGGTTCGGGTAAAGGATTTTTCAATGTGGGTGCATTGCAAAATCCCTTGGCCTTGCCTGCAGTCTTCTCACGTAGGATTGATTCGGTGCTAGAACGCATGGCCTTGGCGAGATGTCGTGCGTACAGTAGGTGCAACTTGGCATCGTCATCTGTACCCCCGCCATTGTCCTCCTTACCAAATTTTCCAGAGTAGGCATCAACATTACGCAAATGCAATTCCATCAACTCATTTTCTTCGTCATCACCTATACCACGTGCTTTATCGGCATCATTATCGTCGGCATTGGCATATCCGACCAATCTTCGCATCTCACGATCGCACCCGCCATTCACCTTGGCATCCTCATCATCATCTCCCCGATTACCGTTCTTCTTCTTCAATGCCCCCTCCATGGCACTCATGGCCGCAACCCTACCCAAATCAACACCGGCAGTCGATTCCGTGGGATGCAACACTATCGCCCAATGCCGATTGTACTTGTCAATCACACGCGCACCGTCCGAATCACTTTCGGGCAGGGGATGCAAATCTTTCCCTAAGAATCGATCGCCCCGTTCCGTTTCGGCGGTGGATGCCAGGTCGAATTGTCCCACTGCTAATTCGGTACCGAGCTTTCGATGATGGCGATGACGACCATGATGTCCATGATTTCCTGACGACCCACTCTTGGGATCATCGTACCTCGAAAAAATATCATCCGTACCCGCCGCAGCCAATCGACTCTTGGCCTCCTCCTGATCAATCTTATCATCTTCCTTCTTCTTCAATTCCTCTTTGCTGCTCTTCTTTCCGCCATCCCCATCTGCATCCTTCACGTCCTCCTCTTTGCGCTTGCCAAAGAGACGTTCTTGCTCGGCCAATTCGCGCTCGTTGACCTTGCCAATGTGCGCGCCTATCCGTCCTCGATCGCGATGAAAGTATTCCGATTCTAGATACTTTCGCCAGAATTGTTCCTCGCTCAGTTCCAACGGTACCTTTTCCTCGTACGCGCGATGTACCGCAGGGTACATTATGAATATCTGACGCATTTCCTCCACCCCCAAATGGACTATCCCTCCACCAGCACCACCCTTGCCAGATGGATCTTTTTTAGGCTTTTTGGAATTATTAGTCGATATTCCCAAATCCAACGAGCTCTTAATATCGGTATTCATGCCCCTATTCGTCTTGCCGCTAATCTTGGCATATTCGTTGGCAATGAGACGGGAGTGGGTTTCCCAAAAGTCATTTTCGGAGAGGGTGCCTCCGTCGAGGACCAGGAGGCGATGTTGGGCTCTGAGTGCTGGGTCTGAGGCGAGTAGGGAGGACCGCGTGGCGATGAGTGCTATGGGGTCGTGGTGTATGAAGTGGGAGGAGGGGGGTGTGGATTGTCGTCTGTGTAGGAGTGGTTGTAGTTGTAGTTGGGGGGATGGTTCGTCGCGAGGTCGTTTCTTGCCAACAACAGCGCCATTGCCGCTCTTGGATAAACGCGAGGAAATGTCACGTCGAGCACCCTCTAAAGTATTCCTATCGGGGAATGCAAACGTGAACGATGTTGATTTGTTGTCATCGTTGGAAAGGACCTTGAGCAACGATTTGGGATGGGATGCCGGGCTGACTTGATGTTTTGTCACTTGATGCCATGGGAGGACGACGCGAGCATTGCTGTTGTTGTCGGTTTGGGGGCGGAAGAACAGTCCTTGGTCGGTTAGGACGAGTGAGCCCTTGCTCTTTTTGTGGATGATGCCGTTGTAAGATGTTTCGGCGGCTGACATGCTGGCTACAAGAGGCGCTGATGTTGCTGTTTTCTGATCTTATTTAGTTGTACAAAATTCTATGCTTCAGGAATGAGATTCAGCGCTTACGAGTTACTATAAACGTCACTATAAGAAACCACACTAGTGCGAATGGATTGTGGTCTGTGACCAAACGAGTGGA
>JALLAU010000523.1:0-14630 GCA_036939495.1 Thalassiosira hispida
GTAATATTCATGTACACTAAGTATCTGTTGTTATTTGGCTATTTATGGGACATGCTTAATATTACTTATCCCACAACGAACTCCCTACTACAGAACACTTTCAAATAATATTGTCCCTAATCAATTCCTTGTTCTGTGCCAGCAATGTTCGCTTTTCCAAGTGACTGAAGGACATTTTGCTTTGAGTTTTGCGCTGCACATTCGATGCTGTCGAAAACACCCGCTCCTGAAACGCAGAATTATCCATCTTAGAGAAATGAATTCGTGCAAGAATTGTGATGGTGGGCCATTCCCTTGTGCCCACGTCACGGAAGTATTTCATGGTGTCAAACTTTGCCACAAGCTCATGAAATGTACAGTCCCCTGCCTCGGGAAGTGGTGGCGAGCCGTCAAACACATGCTTGTAGAATAGCACCGAGTGTTTCATCCATTCGTCAAATAGTTCATCAGCTTTCTTGTCGGTGCGGGTTTCCTCAGATTCAGTACCTTCTTCCGGTGCAAGCTCACAAGTCATGCCAAGCAGATCATCAGTATACCCAGTGTCAACAACCGCTTCCACTGGCGTATCCAACTGTTCGTCCTCCTCTGCCACCACATCGCTTCCTTTGGCTTTGGGAGGTGCATAGAATGCTTTGTAGGTACTACGGTGCTTAAGTTTTAGAAGCTCCTTCGTCTTTACGTATAACCCATTCTCATTCAACAATGCTGTTGCAAACTTCTTAGTTGCTGGATCAAGGAGTACAGAAAGACACTGCGCTGCACTCGGAGGTGGTAGCCTCAATTTTACTTGCTCTTGTAGGCGATGGAGACATTGCCTTCCAGCTGGTGTGAAATCAATCACCTTCCTTGGCGTCCTTGGCCAATTGTTGAGCCTAGTTGCAGGAGGCTGCCTTGTCAATACCATCACCTCATAGGTATCCTTCGTTGTGGCCGCAATCATTGCCTTGCGATACCACGGGAGGAGGGAGCTATTGAATGCATTTGACTGTTGGGAATCCATAACAGCATACGCAAACAGGAGCTTCGTGACAGCCTCCATTTCTTGAATTGATGCCATGTCTTCCTTTGAGAGCTTACTCCACACTTTCTCAAACTCTTCATTATTCCCATTATGGACGGCCACACTCAATAGGCAGTGATTAGCCATCATACTCTGAAGGGTGGTCACAATATACCCCACTCTAGTTTCTGGAAAATTCACTAATGCAATGATCGGCAAATCCATCGCCTTCCTGACATCGTCAAGTTTTTCCTTACGTTGGGGAGACTTGTCAAAGAAATTGACCGATTGCCTGGATGCCTTCACAAGGCGCGCTCCTTCCGGAAATTGCCCTCCTGGAGTTACGATGGTCGTCACCTTCTTCGTCTGCCCATTCTCGCCTGCTTCTTGTCTCGATCTTGTATTTTCCTTGACCCCAAAACCATATCCCAAACATAGACTGACGACATGCATTTCACAATCACATTGCTGTTCTGCATCAAGATTGCCAGATACATTTGCAGCAGACTTGCAGGTATCACTGGCACAGCTGGCGACTTCATTCTTGAGATCAATATCATATCTATCATTGTAAATTGTTTGAAGAACTTCAGCAACATCTACCGCACCATGACTAATATTGTTCTTCTCGAGGACAGCAGCAATAGTGTAGGTTTGCATCTCCTTTGTGGTGAGCTTCAATGAGCTCCCAAGGGCCCCATCCATATTAATGGTGTTCCACATATCATGACATATTGTCAGCCACTTCCCATTTCCTAGCTCGAGGCGATTGGCCCCCACCAACTTCTTGATCCCATTGCACATGTTGAGGAACATTTTATCCAATTCTTCCATAAAGGTTTCCCTTGCTATGGGGACAAACTTCTGGTCATATGACCGAAACATTGCCAAAAATTCAGGACTCTGAGTGATTTCATGTGGCACACTATTCAGTGCCAACCATTTCGCCTGAAGCGTGCGCATATTGGACGCTGATTGCTTGTAGATTGCATTTTCAATCTGAACCTCCTCAGTTCTTGGATTAGAACCAACAGCATCCAATGATCCCTTGGCAATCTCTTCGGCTTTCTTCTTCTTCAACAAAGCGACGACACATGGATGGGTTGGATGGGCTTTACACAAGTGCTTGATGGCATTTCCAGTCTTGGTCATCTTGAACAATGCCTTGGCCCAGCTTGTGTTGTGAGGATTCTCCAGCTCCTTCACCTCCCCAAGGCATAGAATGCACACATGTGTCAGCTCTCTGAAGCGATCGGCTTTTCCAAAATCCAACTTCAATACTTTTGATGGCTTTCTTGAATCAATCTTCTGGAAGATAGGCAGCTTCATTTGGCGAAAGTATTTCCAGACCTCTGAAGTGAGATTGGGTTGGATTGGCTTAAGCTCTACCAATTTGGGCAGTCCATTGTTTGCCCATCTGTCTTCCCCTTCCTCTGTGTCATCAAAGATATCCTTAATAAAGAGTTTTGTGACAGCAACTTCTTTGACAGCAGGCTTCTTCTTGATCCCCTTATCTCCCTCCTTGTCCACTTCTATGACCTCCACATCGTCCTCGTCATCATCCTTCCCTTCATCCATAGTCTTGCGCTTGGCCGCCCCAGTGGCCTTATCTGCAGTTGCTGTTGCAGGAGGAGAGAGTATGGTTGGAGCTGCACCTACTGTGGCAAGGGGAGAGGTTGGAGGAGTGGGAGCTACATCTACTTCTCTGACTTCTGTTGCTGTAGGCATATCTGCTGTTGCTGGATCAGCTGATGGCTGGGCTGGGAGAGGATCCATCTTCTTCTAATTACTTTGTGCTTTTGGAACTTTGATGAAGTGAGCATTGTGTGGTGGAGTTCAGAATCGGCGGGTTGCGTCAGTCGGCTAGTGTGCTGAGTGGAATGGCGTGCGTGTCAATGCGAGAGGCGAGCGAGGCGACGACGAAAATGAAGAGATGGTGACGCGCAAGCGTTCCACACGTTGCGTCAGTCGGCTAGTGTGCTGAGTGGAAGAATGGCGTGCGTGTCAATGCAAGAGGCGAGTGAGGCGACGACGAAAATGAAGAGATGGTGACGCGGCGCCGACGATGACATGACGACGGACGACCGGCGGCGATCACCATTGGTGAGAAGGATGACAATGCGTGAAGAGTGAAGACGGCGAAGGGTGGTGAAGGGCGGCGATGAGATGCAATTCATATGTCGATGTCGCCGTCCTCGTCACTATTATATCTATCTAGCGACACGCGTCATGCGTCATGGTCATGGGGTCATTCATCAGGCTGATGACGCACACATTGACGCATCGCAAAAGATCTTCTCTTTCAGAATGAACATATGACTAGCTGTATTTGCCTATAACAAGCAATAATGAGCTATCTGGGACGATAATGCCTCACCCTCATAGTATCTATACGTAGGCGAATGTATTCGCGAATACCAAGTGAATACCTTGGAATTGGCGCGAATACAGGACAAATCGCAAGTGAAGAATACTTTGCAAGGTGAATACTTTGAATACTCTCTAGGCGAGAATACATGAGTGAAACTACCTCATTTTTAGGCGCGAATATGACTACTTTGCAGAGAATACTTTGGGAACTCTCGATGCTCTCAAGAGGGTTGGTTTGTTGTTGCTAGCACCCGCCATTTTCTGTATGAATTCCCATTAACAATCTCTTCCAAAAGATACTTCTGAATTCCCACGCAGGATACCAGTAAACACAAAATTTGGGAGAAGTGAAAAATTGTGAATGCATTTTTGAAGACTCAACAAAAATTCAATCTACAGCAGAGGCATCATATTATTATAGATCACAGTCCGTTGGTGAATGAACGAATAACTGCGAGTCTTATTCATTGCCAATTCGTGCTTGTTGAATGTTGCCAAGATTGTCACGCGCCCTGAGTTCTGACTGAGGGAAGAGGAATATAATGCATAGATTGTGAAGAATACAAAGAGAAGAGAGAGTAATATAAGTCGTTCAATATCATGAACATGTTTGATGTAGACTGTCCCCGCACACCCGAGGGTGGCGGCGATGATGAGAAAAAAAGGGGTATGGGTAGAGGTAACGCACTTACTTCCAACAAGCCAACTGGATCATCATCTCGACCGCCGCGCTCTCGATCAACATCTGCCGCATCACGACTACGATCGTCTGCCACTTCCAATACTAGATCCTATGGCACGCCACGAATGACGACACCTCGTAGCTCTACTACTACTACTCGCAAACAGCTTTTCTCGCCCCGTCAACGAGGCGGACATAAACAGCCGTCATCGGCAGCTGTGGGGCTTGAGCCTGAGGAGTACATTGCACCTACTCCATTGCCGCCCCGTCCTCCCGCGGCACCATCTTCTGGCTCTGGACCAGGTGGCGGTACACCGCGGGTTGCTAACAAGGCACCCTATTCGGGACCAAATACGTACGCCGCGCCCAACAGCGGCAACGGGGGCGATGGAAGTAGTGTCAACTTGAGCCATCAACGAAACTTATCAAATCGCAATCGTGCTCATTCTACCGAGGCCTTTGGGTCTGACAATGGAAATAATGGTGGTACCAATCCATTTGAAACTGGAGGCGACAATCGTAGAAGGACCAACTCGGGCAATTGGTGGCGGGAGGAGATTGTGGATGAGGGTGTAGACAAGGGTAAGATTTTGTGTGTGGTTGAAGTCATGATTTTTGAAGGGATTGCGATCCTCTTCCTTTCTCTTGATCTGCGCCCTTCTTTACATGTCATGGGCTCTCGTGAACATCTGGCCTTTATGTAACACACCTTGCTAATTCTTGTGCATGTAATAATACTGCAAATTTGCGCATGCGATGTACCATGAACAGGAACGACTATGGACAAGCACTACGGACTGAATCCACAAGAGAAGCAAGATCTCTACGGCCCTACGCCTCCTTCTAATGTTGCTGACATTGAGCAAGGAAGAGTTACCCATTCTCGTCAACCTCAGGCAAATGCACGCGGAATGCCGGTTGCATCAGGAGCTCCAAACCCAAGCAATCTCAATCAGAGTGATCAAGTCAATGGCAGCAATGATCATGCTCTATCCACGAACATCTATCAACAGGCCGCATCCATGAATCACGCGGGGCATTACACGAGCGCCAACCCTATTATTGATGATTATTCCTTCAGTAATGTCAACTTGTCTTCACCTGGCAATTTGCCTCCAGGTGTGACATCGCCGGGCAATCTTTCACCTGGAATGGCCAATCAAGGCGGCAGAAGGGCAAATGTTCGTGATGGCCTCTTTCAATGGGTTGGCACCCTCGTCTCTTCGTCCGTTAATTCCAACAAGAATCAAGGATACCTGCCTCCACATGTGAATGACCAGACGAACCTTGCCCCCCGAAGCCACCACGGTACATCAAGCTCTGAAGCATGGGCGGCCAACTCACCAAGGGTAACCTTCGACTGTTTCCATCCTAGTGGTGTGAATAAAAAGCAAGGCTTTTGGGCTAGATTCACCCCAGCTCAAAAGGTAGGACTAGGTTTGCTTTGGATGGTCGTGGTATGTACCATCTTTGGAGTTACCATCTCTGAATTAAAGAAGGCCAATCGTGTACCTCAAGAAGAGGGAAGCGGTAGCCAAGTTCAAGGTATGGCAGGGCTGACTGCTCCGGATCCTACCGGATTTCCTACTCCATGGCCGGAAACTGAAGAGCCTACACCTGAGCCAACTAATCGTCCTACTAACAGGCCAACCACGCCTTCTCCAACGAAACATCCGGTAACGCCCTCTCCCATATCGGGATACCATGCCATACACGGCAAGGATAGCGATGGCACGCGACGCCCTACCAGGAATCCTACTACAAGCGCCCCTAGCGAGGAACCTACTTCATTTCCCACCAAGATGCCAATAACTTTCATACCCACAGCTTCCCCAACTGTAGTTATCGAGAGGGTGCAACAAGCTGCTGCACCTCCAGACAATTGTATCGACCATGATGGGTTATATGTCAATCATTGGGACAACCCTAAAAGTTGCGCATGGTTGGATAACGAAAAGGGCGACGGGTACACCATTCGCAAAGACAAGAATTGTGGCGGTCGGCCCGTGGAAGACGAGTTTGGTGGCGGCACGACAATTTATCCCACAACGGAATTAGGAAATATATGTAGGATGACTTGTAGCTTGTACAATGGATGTGATGCTGTTATTGCAGATGTTAGTATTGAGAATGGCGTGGGTGGCATGATGACGCCCATGACCGGCAAAGAAGGAGACAGTAAACAAGAGAAGAAGGATAGCAGCAACAGCAACATTGACAATGCTAATTCATCGTGTCAAGACAGCCAAGGCCTTTTCTTAAATCATCTATCTAATTCCAAGACATGTGCCTGGCTATACAATGACAAGCCAGGCCAAACAGATCGCAAGGATAAGAATTGTGGGTTTGACAATTACCCCGTGACTGAATTGGGCAAGGCGTGTCTCAAGACTTGTAGTGGATATCATCCCAACAGTGGTTGTCGCATTGAGAGTGGAGGTATGAATAATTTGTCAAGTGCTGGAGGACAAATGACCATGCGTGGTGACTTTCTCCGTCCTACTCCAGTAACTGCCTCAATTAACAATGCAAAATGTCGAGATAATCAAGGCGACTTCCTGACTCACCTGTCAAATCGAAAAACATGCGAGTGGTTATTCAACGACAAACCCGGCAAGACAGATCGCAAAGACAAGAATTGTGGATCTGCAAGTTATCCGATTACAGAGTTGGGCAAGGCTTGTCCAAACATTTGCAGTCCGTACAATAAGAAGGGATGTTCAGAGGAAGTTATGGTTGGAGAGCTGTCGTTTTCGAATGGACAATTCATGAGAAGCTTTAGTTCGCCGAATTATTCGTATTCGTTGAGTTCTCCCGTTGCGCTCTCCAGTCCGCTGACCCCTAAATCTAGTGCCACCGGTAGCGATAATAGCAGCAAGAGCGATCGCAGCAGCACATCATGTATGAACGGGGAGGGCGAATATCTTGATCACAAACGCCAACGCAAGACGTGCGCGTGGTTGATGGGGGTGGGGCACGAAACAGACCCCTTCGTTGGTAAACATCGTAAAGAGAAGAATTGTGGCGTAGAAGGATTGCATGATGTAACAGAATTGGGTCAAGCATGCCGATGGAGTTGTAGGGAGTATAATGGTTGCGGAGGTCTGTAGAGAAGAGAAGAGAAGAGAGAGAACAAAAGACATGAGGGCTGTGTTATGTTTAGGGTAGACGAGACGGTCGAAATAGGGGATGAAAGGATGCATTAGAAGATGTGTATGTGTGTGATTTTCTCTAGTTCATTGATAGATTTGATGGTAAAGCAATACGCTGTTAACCTTAAAATCCTTACGTTGCATATCACGAGGGATATGCAACAGGATGCCAGGCAGCATGAAAAGCTGGGCGGGGCAACAGTAATCATCTAAATTGACAATCGATTGAGATCCAAGAGAGCCATCATCGTTGGCAAAGCATCCTCCCTTTCTCCATGCATGCACAATCCAGTTCCGTCTATATTTCAAAGACTTTGTTGTTTCACACCAAAGTGAGTTTGATAGCATTGGTTCCGTCTCCTGTCCACTATTCCTTTAATCTCGCCACGAGGACTCATCCATGAAATGTACGAACTACGAATGAATTGAATAATTCAAGAGCTGCAAGAGTTGCGAACTTCGTTTGCCTATTTTGAAGATGTCCACGTACCAATAAATCTTACATATTTGTCTGGGCAAGAATGAACCACATTCGAACGACTTTGCATTTATCTTCTATGTTGGTTGAGTAGAGTACGACAATAGAATCACTTCTTTGTCTTCGCGAATTCGCTTCAACGCTCGAATCATAATTCGTGGTCATCGGTATGAGTCAGTACTGTCGATACGTACCGACAGCATATCTTTTGGAGGGACACCGTAAGGCAACTTAAGATATTGTCGTGCACCTGAGTTTCATACATTCTTTTCTCTGTCATTTTCCTGGCGGCCATCATAGGGCTGGGGCAGTGCTTGGCGTAGGCGGCGATAGTCTTGAATTCGGATTCGTTAACAAAAGTTGGCGTGCTAGCACCCGATTAAGCTCTTCGATTGATGAACGTTAGGTATTATTTCTGCCGAGCGGTGTCCAGAGCATCCCAACTTGTAGGTGATGACGAACCTAATAAGTATCTCGCAACCAATCACTTTTCGCTCGATTCTCCTCGGAAGTGCATGCTGGACTGCGTTCGAAAGGTTTCAGCGTTGTTTCGCTTGGACTCAAACATCCGGTGTATGTACCATGCCTGTTTCGGGAACCGATGCCCTCCATTCTCTCATCAAGAAATCATCGCAAACACCATCACTTCTATTGTGTGGACGAATCTTGCCTAGTGTTTCATTTGTTCATTCTATGCATTTTCCTATTGATCTCACACGGGTCTCTTCCCCTTCTCGTTGCATTCGCACAGCAGAACAACCTTCCATTTCAAGACGAATTGACGAGCCATGGGTATCGGAAGCCGTCAGAGAAGCTGAGATTGGAAGACGCATATAGATTCACTTGCAGACCATCTTTATGGGCAATTTGCTCGTCCTGATCCACAATCAGCGCCAACGTTTAAGTTGCGCTGCTTCACCAAGCTTAAGATTGTGGACTACATGTGGTCACATTTTTTTCGCAGCGATGAAGCGAAACTTTATGACGGTCATGAAGGAGCTGATTTTTTTGCAGGGCAGAAATAATGTGAAGATGTGATATCTGTCAGTTTTAGGTAACCATCACTTGGTCTGTACAATGGTATTTTCCGCCTATGGTACATACCTGAATATGTGACGAGTAAAAAAGCATGAGACTGCTTTCAAAAGGTTTCTGTGCACCCCGTCACATTCACTCTCGAATTGATTCGTTTGGACATGGTTTGGACTCGAAATACGTATGCTGCACACTCCGATGACGAACCTTTTCTCATTCCAGATTCAGTTTCAGTTCTCTCATAATTCTCTCCTCAAAGACAGCGCAAACACCATCATAGTAGCTGGTTGTACCATGTTGTCTGCTGCGGCGGGCATCTGTTCGATGTGTTTCATTTGCTAATCCATGATTTGATTTTTATCATTCTCGTTTCAAGATTGTCCTCATGGGGGATGGCGGATGCGGGAAGACTACTCTTCTCAAGATGTTATCCTTAGGAACGTTCCACAAGAAGTGCCGTTCTACCCCGGGCTACTCAAAGGTTGTGGTCAACGCCCACACTACCGCCAATGAGGCGCCTATCATGCTCGAATTTACTAAATTTAGTGGCCAGAAAGGGCACGTGGATGGGCACAACGTTGGAGGCGATGGTGGCATTATCTACTGGGATGCTATTGGAACTCGAACCTACGGCAGTGTGTCATCATGGTGGTATGACCTCACCACGCAGTGCGGAGGTGATACAAGTGTACCATTCGCCGTAGTGTGTAACAAGGTCGAAGAAGCGGATACGCTCAAGATCTTCCACAGGTATGACCGGAAGTTAGCCAGCTGGTTGAGTGCAGACCAGGGACCCCAGTGTCTAGGTCACCTCCGCACTTCGATCAAAGGGATGCACCGCGTTCGTAGCCCGGGGTGGGCGAATGCTTGTTGCGGACGAAGAAAACAGTGATCTGGTGCGGCCCGTGCTTTTGCTGTTGAGGGAGTAAATTGATGACAATGATCTCCAGATTATGTAGCTGTTCCTGAGGCTTGGCGCAACACTGACCTTCACTCGGCTTAGACCAAACGGTCGAGAGTATGTTTTGTATGTTGGAATTTGGGTGGCGTTGAAATTAGTAGCAATAATAAATATCTTAGGGTCTTAGAGTTACCATTATCGGCATTGCCCAGATGGCAGTTTTCCCATGTTATGTGTGCTCGTCTAAAAGCTCATCTTTTGCCGCACAATACTGGATTGTGCATCCATGTCGACACGGGCATCCTTCCCATCTTCATACCGAGGGCACAGTATCCACCTTCATCTCCAGTAGAATATCTGAAGGATCGTTTGTTGTCACGCTTGCGTGGCCCCAACCACCATCAATAACTGTGAGAGCTGTCCCAGCGTTATGAGCCGATGCAGCTCCGAAGTTTTGATGCAGAGAAAATTTAACATGAAGTCCTTGTCATTTGTGTGCGTATCATAGGTGACGAGCAATTAATTCTAGCTTGATTGCGATCCATTCAGTGGTATCCGTCCATAATGATGAGTTGTTCGTTGAATTCACTGGGATCTCTGTCAAACTATGACTTTTGATTGAATAGAGGAGAATGACAGCAGAGACACAGTCAAACATTCGATCGGTTGTATCAAAGAGTCGTCGGCTTCATCATGCTTACGCTGCATTATTAGATTATTCCAAGTCTACAATTTTATCTCTCTCTCTACATGACATGTTCGTGGAAGGCCAGCAAATAGGTCTTCAGCTCCATAGCTCCCATCCCACTAATTGTGAGGCTTGCGGTAGCAATGAGTACAGTTCATGCGGGTTTACTCCGTACGCCTTTCTTATTATTTGTACAGTTCATGCAAGGTCCATCTCTTTTTGTCTTCGGGATTAGGTAACGGGTTCCATCAAATTCTGAAATGAAGCTGTTGATTCCTTAATTTCGTTGACCCAATAAGTCGCCGACTTATTATCACACCAGTTATCAAGTATGAAATTAGCAACGAAGTACGTGCTCAACAAAAGAAATATACATGTTCATGCAAATTTGAATGAAGTGATTACCATCATTTCGGGCGTAGAAGTTGGTTGTTTACGCAAGTTTACGTTGCGCACGAGCTGACTTCATTAGGGTTACTACTGCTTGCTCCAACTTGCTGACATTCTCCTCCAAGTGTGACCCGCCCTTTTCCACGCCCTTCTCCACATGTGCTGGCATGCACGTCTCCAACTTCTGAATCGCATTCAATACTTTATGATTTCCGAGAGCTGTGTTTTGAAGCAAAGCCTCCCGCTGTTGTCTCTCCTCGCGGTCGAGCCTTGCATTTTCGTCGTCGCGTTTCTGCTGAGCAGCCTGCTTCTTATCGTCGCGTTCCTGCTGGGCAGCCTGATTCTTATCGTCGCGTTCCTGCTGAGCAGCCTGCTTCGTATCGTCGCGTTCCTGCTGGGCAGCCTGATTCTTATCGTCGCGTTCCTGCTGTTGCTTTGCTATTTTGTCATCGCGTTCCTGCTGAGCAGCCTGCCTCTTGTCCTCTTGTGCCTCCCGCTGTTGTCTCTCCTCGCGGTCGAGCCTTGCTTTTTCGTCATCGCGTGCCTGCTGATGCGAACGCTGTTTGTCGTCGCGTGCCTGCTGATGCAAAAAGAAATCCACAGCATTTCCTACCTGAGCGGCCGCCAGCGGATGATTGATCTCCCTCGGGCGTTGTTGAACTTGTTGCTCATTATTATTCTGCCCCAGCAAGAAAAGGTTGATAATGCGGATGCCCGTAGTAGTGGTTGGGCGGGCCATAGTGGGGGTTGCAAACGGGCTGCATTGTATTGGGAGGATGCGGAGGATAATAATGATGAAATGGCGACAATGCACCTCCAGCTCCAGCAGGCATCATGTGGGTGAATACTGCGTCTGGCTTGTAGGGTTAGGAAGGTTCGTTGTCGGTGTAGTACCATCAGAAGGAATGCCATCATTGGCTTGAGCATCCTCCTCTAGCTCGGTGCGAATCGTTTCCGATGCATCCGTAAGATTAGTAGGCATTGTTGCGTGATGTTGATACTGGATCAGGTTGCGAATAATTTGACATCGAAGAAACTGATACTGAATTTTGTTGTGGTGCTAAATAATGAAACTTTCAACAACGTGTCTGATTTCTAACGCCAGTCCTGGCCTGGCCTGGCCAATCCAAATAAATCATCAGTGCAGCTGATTGATGCATATTGACATGCTGACAAACACACCTATTGCTATTGTATGCCTTTGTTCAACGCTTACTGATGTCGGTGTAATTCTTGTCACATCTCCTGTATATTTGTGGCGCCGATTATACGATGGGATGCAGACGCTGGCCGGACCTTCACTCTTCACTCCAAGAGATATCATAATGGCCTGCTAATGGCCAAGCTATTTGCTAAATGGAGCAGCAGGCGGGCGCACCTATCAGTCCAATTCATTACAGACACCAATTCGCGCGGGTCGTGAACATTGCTTGTCGGATCGGAGAAGAGTACATTACGGCCCATTCAAGTTCGAGCCGTTAATATGGTGGTATGGTGGCCGCCATTGATGAACAACAACATTGACAAGAGCTCATGAAGAGCTAATGCACATCATTATTCACTGTCATGAATTGAAGAAGCAATCCGCCATAGTGGGCTTGGATATTGGGGGTGACATCTATCCGACGCCATCTGACATTGGCTTAAAAATAGGTACCCTAGAAGTATATTTTACCCTCCTCACCAGGCGTCCGTCAATGGTTTTATCCCTAGATAGAACCAAAAGTACTTCTACCCCGGTTTTTCTGGGGGAACACTCTATCAAGCTCTTTGCTTATTTTCGGTCATCATATCACCCCCCTGTGCAGATGCCTTATAATTATTCTCACTTATTCTCCTCAAAAACCATCTCATCCCAGACCCAACCTTATTAATTATCTGAGCCATCCCAACCGGCGGCCTGCCACCTACACTAGTATCAACCACGGCGATAATCTATTATTATAGTTTAGGGCGACCGCGAAAAGGAGATATTGGAATTATCGGGAGAGGGCGCCAGAGACATATTGCGGTTGAATGTCGGATCTATCCAATCACACTAATTTTCACTTTCACTTTCACTTTTAGAGACTAGTGGGATAAAATATTGCTTGGACCCTGTTGGACCGGACCGCAATATTGTACACTCAATTCATTCATCTTTCATCTGATCCCAGGGACGGCGAAGACTCGACACCTTTGAAAATTTCAATATCCAACAACAAAATGTCGTACTCCCGTTCCAGTTCCAACTCGGGCGCAGGAGGGTCCAACAACAATAACAACAACCACCCCTCCCGCAAATTCACAATCAAGCCCTTCCGAAGCTACACCCAAATGGACACGTCGGCCGCCAACGCCACCTTCTCCTCCCTAGCCTCGGCCATGGACGAGATTCACAATCGGAATGCATCGACCCTGAGCTTCGAGGAACTATACCGAAATGCCTACAATTTGGTCCTTCACAAGCACGGGGGATTATTGTACGAGGGGGTGCAGGATCGATTGTCCGTTCATCTCCGACGGGACGGGGGGGATTTGGTCCGGCTGGCGCGGGAAGAGTCGGCGGCGTCTTCCGCCGGGGGGAATGCGGGATCGTACTCGGCTGGCGATCAGTACAAGCTGCTGGAGGAAATGGCGCATTGTTGGAAGGAACATCGTATTACCATGGTGATGGTGCGGGATATATTCATGTATATGGATCGAACGTACGTGCCTCAGCATCGCAAACGACCCGTGTATGATTTGGGGCTGTGGTTGTTTCGAAGGGTTGTCTGGGAACGGAGCATGGAGGATGATGCCAACGATGATGACGCTCTATGGGAGAACGACGAGGGGGGAGAAGCAGGCATGGCTCATGATGCGCCGGGAGGGGAGAATAATGCTGCGGGTCCTCTAAAGTCAGACGAGAATGCCCAAACTTTGGGAACAGTCGCATCCACCCTCTTACTCCAAGTCATCCATCAAGATCGATTAAATCGTCTCGAGGATGCTCCCCAGCGCAATGCACTTTTGAAGGATTTGATCCACATGCTGTTGGAATTGGCACATGCCAATGCAGGACAATACAATGATTCGTCCATCTTGGCCGGCGGGAGGGGAGGAGGGAGAATGCCCGCAAATGATCAGGGGAGCGGTGTGGATAATATCCCAGTGTACGAACGTGACTTCGAGGAGAGCTTTTTGGGCGAATCTCAGGATTTTTATAGGATGGAGAGCACGAGTCGATTGAGTCATGCCGTCGGCTTGGGAGGATCCGAGAATGCCGCAGCAGCCTCCTCGGAACCATCGTCTGCCGCTTCTGCAAATAATAATAGCAACGATGATAATAATGGCAAGCCTGCGGCCAAGTATTCCGCCATGGAATACGTCCACCGCGCTCAATCTCGTTTGGAGGAAGAGAAGTTACGTGCGGGCTTACTAGATTTGCCGGCACAGACCAAGAGTGCACTGCTGCGCATCTGCGAGACGGAGTTGATCGAACGACATGCAAAAACTTTGGTGGAGATGGAAGGTTCTGGATTTGCGAGTATACTGAAGGTTGTTGCCAGTAGTCCCGCTGTGGGTAGCGTTGCGGCCGCCAGTGCCAACAATCGATTGATGATGGCGGGAAGAGGGGCTGGTGCCGGAGGAGGGATGGTTGGCATGGAAAGTTCCGAGAATGGCGTCGTTATTGACCGTGATCGTATCGCCGACCTGGCGTCCATGTACGATTTGTTCAGTCGTGTCCCCTCTTCTGTAAATCACCTGAGAGATGCATTATCGGAACGTATCCGACTAGATGGACGTGCGCTGGTTCGTGATCAGGAAACGAATGTGGCCCCTCCCGCGGCGTTTGTCAAGGGGGTGTTGGATATGAGGGAACGTTTCCACGCGGTAGTGAGTGACGCCATGCGGGGAGAGAAGAAGGCGCAGAAGAGGATGCGCGAGGCGTTTGAAGACTTTTTGAATGCTG
>JALLAU010000524.1:0-14587 GCA_036939495.1 Thalassiosira hispida
TCGCGGTGTTTTGTGTTTTTGTGATCATGAGATAGCTAGGCAAAGCTAGTAGTATTGTATGTTAACCAGTATGAACCAGTACATACCTAGTTAGATAAACTATTGGCGGGATCACTCTACAGAGTTCCTATGTATGCTCCAGCGAAATATTTGCGAAAGATGAGCAATGATCGATATGTAGGAATCCCTACAGAATATTATACCGATCTTGGAATTTTTGTTTTCTGTTTTTATATGATACGCAATACTTTCTAATTCATGTGATAATGATTATATTAGCACATGAACTCGGTCGTTTTACTGGATCAATCTATGAACAAAATATTGGCATGACTATAGCAGCCAATGCAACTCCTCTTAAAAGCAGTCGATCATCAGATGATATGACTCACATACATGTGCAGAAATGCATTCGAAGATTTACCAAGGAGCATTATCAATTAATTATTCTGACATGAAGTATCATGCTACATATTTTAACATATGTGGTTGTATACCAGTATGGTATGTACATCACTCTCAAAATTCCATCACAAATATCTCACACACTAAAGCGTAAAAGAGATGAGCAATGCAATAGAATGCACCACGAAAAAAAAAGACATCATATATGAAGGAGACTTGAAAAAAATACCCATGGTAGTACACATTATTGCTCAAGGGGGTCTGAAGCCATTCCTCTGCGCTGCTGCAAGGAATCCAACATCCAACCCCACAAGATCCTCGCGGTATGAGATCTTTTGGGGCACGATTGTATCTTGGTGCTGGTTTACATGATGTTTGAGAGTATTGAACATAATGGGTACGATACCTTTCTGTTTCGGCATCATTCGTGCCAGTCTTCTTTTGGATTTCCAGGAGGGGGAGTCGTGAAGCGCTGCCGTGGGGGTATAATAGATAGATGGCTGGAGCAGAGGCGAGGCTGAAGTGTAGCTATCAATTACCCCATTCGTATTGGACAATTCGTGTAGGGGGAATCAATCCCACGCCAGGACTAATACATTCGTAGGTAGGCCACACAACTCATGCATGAACATCTATGCCTGTCGAAATATTTGACCAAGCAGCTGTCCATGTATGTACCTACATATCTATCTCAAAAGCTGGGGGGCTGGTATATTTCGGATGGGTTCTCAATCCATCCCAATCCGTTACTGACACGATTGGCATGGTCAATTTGTTTGGCGAAGTAATGCACGGAGTCACAAGTAGTTTAATACCGATGTATTCGCCAAATTATTTTAAGTCTCCATGCCAATTATGATGTGTGTCTCTTTTTTCCTCTGAGATTCTGCATGAGAATCGAATACGAATAGAATCGAATCATGAACATGAGGCAACAAAGAATGAAGATGAAGGCAACATCACCTACGCCTCCCCAATCCAAGCGAACATCCATACGAATGAAGGAGTCACCCTTCCGATTGACTCACGGTCCTGGGACTTTTGAGTGAAAGGGGGGTATTGAGGAGCGAGTAGAGGAGGAGAAGTCATCTCTTGCATTCTCTACAGGAAAGAGAGGCAGCCAGCATCTTCGGTGCGTGCATCGTGCATAGAATTAGAATAGAACAGAAGAAGATGACCGAACACATGAACTATGCCACCTACGGTCGTCCCCGTCGTCATCGACGTCCCTCGGTCAACGATAACCGACGACGACGACCCCCGCCACCGCCGCCGCGACGACCACGACGAGGTAGCGGAGGAGGAGGAGGCAGTCCCAACAACAAGGAGCAGCACTTTGAAGCAGCGGCCAACGAGGCCATTGGCAATCACAAGGAGGTAGCAACGACCATCATGGCAGTGGATGCAGCCAGCAGCCCCAGAGACGGAGAGGAGGAAGAGGGATGTTACTACATACCCTTGCGGGAACAGCCTCGTGCACCGTCACGTGAAGCGTCCATGAGGAACAGCAGTAGGTCACGGAGCATGGATGGACGAAGGTCATCATCAAACAGGGGGGAGGATCCTCCATCGTGCGCAACATTAGCAAAGACATGAACAACAACTGTGGCAGCCGATCAACACGAAGGCAGTATACCCAAACTGACCACCAAACTGGCGGCATCAAAGGAGCAGGAGGCAAGATCAGCAGCAGCAGCAGGCCATCATCATCATCTCCCGAAGCAGCCACTACCGCCACTTCTGCAAACTACTCTGCCAATAACAAGGCTCCATTATGGGATTATGCATCCTTCTCCACGCCCACGCTTATTGCCACCACCACAAGCTCAAATAAGAGCTCCAACAACAGTCCCACAACGCTTGAATCGAGCAAATCCTCATCGACGCCCGGTTCGTCATCGGCCGCAGCACCCGCCACTTCAACATATCGTTCATCTCGCTATTATGATCCAGCAACGGTAAAGCTGACCAGATCGCAATCGTGGGATGGACGTACGAGACACTACGACAAGAACAAATTGAAATCCTACAATGAGGATGACGAAACTGATAAGGCTGCTCCTCCAAGTAGACTATCGCAGCAATTGTCAGGGTTTGATTTATTCTCCTCCAACATTTGCGCATCTAGGAAAAAATCCCATACTGCTGGAGTAGCTGTTGAAGGCAAGGATACTAAAGGTGGCGACAATAGCAACAGTAGAGGACCAACAACAACAACAACAAGACGACGCAAACCATCCTTAAAAATGTCCAAAGAGGAGGCAGAGTCATTCCCAAAGGATAAATTGCTACCGCTAGTCCCCGTGCTAACTTCTGGCTGCGACAAGAGGAATACTAGTAAAAGGCGGATTACCATGCTTGATAGTGGTGGTGGCAGCAGTAGTAGTAGTTCAAGTCTGGATGGTAGGATGAAGAAGGATGGTCGTTCGGACGGGTCTCGTACTACTTACTATAGTGACGAATCCTCATCTGATGATGATGATGACGATGAGGAGGAGGATAGTTATTGCAGTAGTAGCGAGGAGGGGGCTTCTTCTTCGTATTACTCGTCAGATGAGGACAGCGAGGAAGAAAGCGTGATTGCCAATTCTCACATCAGCAGCCGCGCGATGAGTTCCAGCAGCGGCAATTGGAGCACCAATGGCAGGATGGCATCCACTGCGAGAAGTCATCATTCAGAAGGCGAAGAGAGCGTTGTTGCCAATTCTTCCAGCTGCCGCAATGACCACAATCATCGCAGGAATAGCCTCGGGAGCATCACTGCGAGCAGTAGTCGTAGGAGCACTCGCAGAGGCAGCAGTAGGGCTTCGCGACGCCGTCGAGCTTCCTACGTTCGCTCAAACTCATCGGACAGGTCAACGTCAACCAATGGTGGCCCAATCCGCCGACGCAGTAGTCGTACGTCGAGCATCCGGAGCAGCCCTGCGAGCAGTAGTAGGGCGGTGACTCCTCGACGTCGAGATTCGAAGGATGTTCCCCCCTCGGACTCTTCGGACGGCGAGGACGGCAGCCATCGTTCCGACGATGAAGAAGAAGATAGTAGTAGTAGTAGGAGTAGTGTTGCCAACTCGCATGTCAGCCGCCCCAGGAATGGCAGGAGGAGCACCAGTAGAAGTAGAAGCAGGGCATCCTCTCAAGGACGAAGGGATGCTCGCTCTTCGAGCATGCATTCGGACAGGTCGACCACGAAGGACTCGGAGGATGCTGCGCATGGTAGGCGTCGCAGTGTGATCACTACCAAGAGCAGCAGCAGGGTACCCCAAAGATCGTCGAGCATGCACTCGAAGGACGACGACAGGTCGACGTATTACAACTCCGACAACAGGTCAATGTACCGCTCGGAGGATGCAGATGATGATGGCTCCGTCAACGAAGATATCCGAAGCAAGAAGAGCGAGCACAGTCAGCAACAACAGCTGGTGCATCTCCTAGAAGAGAATGAAACACTTCGATCAAGCGTCGTGGCACTACGGTCCGACTTTAAATCTATGCAACGTCAGCTAACAACTGCCGACGATCATAATGGCACTACCGTTATTATTGACAATGGCAGCATATCGTCCGATGACAACTCGCGCGTCTCTCATTGTCTGAGAAGGATTGAGGACGTCAAGGCGCAGGCTACGGAAAAGGTTGAGGAGAGCAGGATGGCAGTAGTAGCGAATGGTGGCCGAAAGGAGGTCAAGAAGGAAGAAGACGAATCGTATCGACAGTGCATTATGGACTTGATATGTGAGAACGAACGTCTTTGTAAGTGTTGGCGTCTCTGTTTTCTGTTCTTGAAGCCCGCCCCGCCCCCCGGCGTCCTTGGCTCAACTGTTTCGAACCTTTCTTACATATTGATGCTATCTCGTGTGCTGGGTTCTCTTCTCTCTGCACCTTATTATTATTATTCTCTATTGTCTCTCGTCATGCAGACCAAAAGATTGTTACCCTCTCCCACGAACGAGAAGAGATACTCCAAGAGGTACGTGACTTACAATAACGCACCTGCGCCACAAATAAGGACGATACCCCCAATGTAGTTGCCCATGACAATAACGGTGCCACGCTCGTCAAGGATGGAGGAACAGAGGATGTTGTCGTGAACGGTCTACTCACCGATGAAGAAGTATCCAAGGCGCACAGCAAGGCCATCGATGATATTGCCTCATTAATTGATGGCATTACTGGGCAGCTTATTGCTGACAATAGCAATAAGGCTCCTACCGACGATACCGATGATGGTATTATTAGTGATGAGAAACGAAAGGAACGGGAGAAGCGCAAGGAAAAGGCCGATACCATGGGCGAGGAGATATTAGGGCTGGTATCCAAGATATTGGCACATCGAGGATCGGTGGAAACAATTGCCAAGGATGCAAAAGGTGGCGAGTCTTGCAGTAAAGACAAGAAGTTCACCATGGATGCTGCTGCAACAAGAGGCACGAAGTCCATCATAGATGCTGCAACAAGTGTCATCGACGATGCATCCCGTCAAGAGAGTCGGTTGAGCTCCGTCGTATCCCAAGTAGGACGCGGACTCGATCCTACGAATCACGATCGTGAAAGCTTTAGCGTGTGTACTGTCACCTCCCACAGTGACGATGACGACGAAAGCTCCGAGGAAGAGTCCTACATTGTCAATGCTTCGTCGAATAGTTTGTTCGATGGCACGGGCCCTACGTCTTCGGCGGGCCGACGACGCAGTGCTATTGACGAGGATGATGATGATACACTGGAGATTGTTTATGAGTACTACACTGATTCGGACAATGAGGAGAGGTCTGCGTGCTTTCCAAGAAGGAGGAGCAGCCTACGGTCTTCGGCATCATCCTCTGCTTATCACAATTACGAAGATGATGACGACTACAGCGATGGCCGTAGCTACCATGGTGACGAAACGACGTACAGCTGCGACGGCGACGAGGAAAGCAACGAATACACTCCAGACGAGGACGTTGAGTATCCTCCTCAGGGATATCATAGGTATTCGCCCACTTCTCAATCGTGCAACAGCGGCAGCAGGTATTCGTCCTCTCGAGCATCGACATCGCACAGTAGGCATTGACCAGTCGTGTCAGTCTCGCCAAGCAGGTATTCTAATGGTAGATCAGCGTCGCTGACGAGGAATTCCTCTAGCGGGGAGGGGAGCAGAAGGAGGAGAGCGCTCCGCGGGCATTCGCCGGTGGTGTCTGTCTCCACAAGCAGATATTCTTCGTCTAGAGCGTCGTCGAGGAATTCCTCGAGCGAGGAGGGGAGTGGTAACAGGGGTAGGAGTAGTGCGCTCCGTCCTACTGGTCGATATCTTCGTGGCAAGTCGGTTCAGTCTCAGTGCTCTTCATACGAACCAACCATGGACGGTCTCGTCGAGGAGGCGATCGAGAAGGCCCAGGAGTTGAATACGCAAAGGGGCAACGATGATGCCATCTCCGTAGCTACTCGAGAATCAAATGATAGCACCAAGTCGCAAGAGTATGACGAATCGGCGAGGACTCAGAATCTCGAAGATGAAAAATTAGCTCATGTCATCGAAAGTCACCTCGATTCGACTCTACTAATGACACCATCGCGCAATTTCACCAACCTAAAACCGCCAAGCAACACTACGTTATCCGGAGGTGCGTCGGTATCGGCATCTTCCTCCATGGATGATATCAGTCGTCCATCCCTGAGCAGCGATAAATCGACACGAGAACGCAAGGGTATATGCATCACGGTAGTGAGCCGCTCGTCGCGTCATGTGTCATTTCCATCGAGCCAGGCGCATACCTACGTTACATTCTTCAGAGCAAACCAATTAAAGAGTCAGGTGGATGCAGTGCTCAAAGAACAGTTCCAAGAGACTAGAGAAGTATTAGATTCGTCGGTAATGACATTTCAACGTACATCGTCGGCAACGACACATCAGCGCACAAACTGTTCTATGGGCAAGAAGAAAAAGTATCAGGGCGAATACAACCCGGAGGGCGAACGTCATGGGTATGGTATCTACACGAGCAAGAATGGGAACGAATATAGGGGTGAATGGCAAAATGACAAGCGTGAGGGGTTGGGCGTGGTGAAGATTGGGAATGGGGATGTGTACGAGGGACAGTTTGAGGGTAATTTGAAGGTGAGTAGACCCAGGTTATAACGCATCACTTGCTGTTTTTGAGATATGGCCTACTTCTAATTTGATGCATATTGGTACTGAACATATCGCGTCTCTCCTTTTCTCTGTACCCAATGTAATTGAAGAATGGCATTGGGGTGTATCATTACAAAGGTGAGTAGACCCAGATTAGAACGTACCACTTGCTGTTTGTGAGAAATGGCCCACTTCTATTTGGATGCATATTGGTACTGAACATATCGCGTCTCTCTTTTTCTGTTGTACCCAATGCCCACAGACGGAGAATGTGACCTTAGCCGCTACAGTGACGATGTCCGGGTTGGGGATAGTGTGAGGTATTCCAATGACAGGCGTCAGGCATTCCTCCTTTGCGAGGATTCATCAGGTTCCAAGGCTATATCATTAGAGGATGCTGCCGAAGTTGCAAAGGGAATGGGGACAATTGTAGCGTATTGATAAAGAATGGACATAGTGCCAGGCATCATCTCTTGAGGTACCTACCTGTTCAGCCATGAACAATGCTATTATAATTCAAGTAGAGTTATAGTTCTGCACTTTGTATGGCAATTCGTTGCAAGCAACGTAATGCCGCCAGATATTGCTATACTGTTTGCGTATGATGTGGCACTAGTTTATTTATAGTATTTACAGTGAATTCGATTCTCGGGGATGTTAGAGACATCGTGGCCGAGTGCATTGGCGCAGGCTCAAATCCTGCCGATATCAATATTTGTTCGCAGAGAAAATTCCCTGAAGTCCGATTTTACTATTCTTCTATTATGTTAGATACATCATTTTGTCATTATCAATCCTATTCAATGCAGGTCGGCGTTTCAAGGGCTTGGCTGATAATTCATGCTAATGATCATACTATCTCTTTCGTATCTTAATGGCATTAATATTAAATTGTAAAGCATGAACTTGAACCAAACTCCAAACTATATTCTACCAATCAAGACAGCTTTCATCAATGTCTCAGATGTCATCTCGAATGAATGGTGGGAAGGTTGCCAAGGCTGATGAACTGAAACTCCATGGGATTGATGTGGCACTTGGTATTGATCCAAATAAGCTTGTGGAGAAAATCATTACATGGCTTCAAACTGAAGCAATATACTCTGTGCATCCTGCTCGAATGTAGTCTCACTCAAAATGGTACCATCACCGTCCATTGTCAAATCATCATTATCAGCATCTGGCCGATGCCTGCTCAAATCACCACTCACGAATACCTGCGTGGGCATGACAGCATTCTCACCCCGTGCCTCCCGGGCCATAAAGTCTTGTTCGAAGGTATGTACACTTAAATCCTCCTGACCGGCCTGTTCGGTAATAATGTTATTGATAAAGTCCTTTTCGAACGTGCCGAGACTACGGAGGGAACAGACTGATGCGGTGTAATCTTCGGAATTTTGTTGGCGCATGTCGATGATGGAATCGGTGGCGGTGCCTGCCGTGTCATCATCGTCGTCTTCGCCTGCTTGAGGTGTGAGGGGCATCCCCCCAGACTTGGGCGCTGCTTCTCTACCATTGGGCGGCATAGAGCGAGATCCTGCTGCGGCTTTGGCAAACTTGTTGTCCTTGTTGCCGCCAAGTTGGTGGTTCTCTTTCTCACGCTTGCCCTCGACATCGCCACGTCCCTCTTCCTCAAGCGTCTCCAACGCACCACCAGAAAAGAAGCTCCCTCTACCTTTACCTGTACTCCTTTGTCTCTTGACAAGTTTATCAGATGGGCTGGTAATAATCTGCTGCTGCTGTCCGCCACTTATATTAGGTTGCTTATTCCCAAGCAGATTCTTCAACCAGCCCTTCTTCTTCTTCTCCACAGCCTTGGTTGGCTTCTCCGGAGGGTTCATCAACCCCAACGGATCATCCATCATCTTATCATTGAAATGCAATCGCGTCTCGGCATGGACCATGGTCCGTTCAAAGTCAGCCACCTTCTTAGACCGGTCGGACGCCGATATGTTCTGGTCGCGTACGATGGCTTCGACCTGGGCGCGGAAGTGACGGATGGCGGCCACGTCCTCGGCGCTCATTTTGGATTTGGACGAGAGTTTGGAGGAGGATCTGGATCGGCGGCTTACGCTAGTGATGTGGCTGTTGCTGATGTTGCTCATGGTGGAGATGCCGGTGGCGATGCTGGGCTCATCTTCGACATTCATGGTTCACGAGAGCAGTTCAGGGACTTTTTCAGATATCGCAAGATGGGATTGCTCAAGCTTCACAATCGATTGTGCGTGTTTACTTAGTAGGATAGGGTTGAAAGAGAAAAACGAGGATGTGAACTGGAGGAAGTCAAATTGGCGAGCTTCTCGAATTTTCACGCTGGAACTAGTACATCTATAGTCTACAATAGCCATCTCCCGCCAAATGAAGCCCAGATATGAGCGCCCCCTGCCCATTCACTAAGTACGATAGCAAGAAGGTTCGTAGCAAGGCACAAAGTAAAGACCATCTGCGTTGAGATTTTTCGTGTAGGTTTTAGGTGGGGCATGCCGAGAGAAGAGAGGAGAGGTGAGATGATGGTTCGTATCTACCTAGGAGTAGGTGCTGAGATGGCGAGAAGGTTGGGAAGTTCCTATCCTCTCTTTGATCGTAGAGTTAGATTTCATCAGAAAGATCTCTCTTTCATTGCACATTAATGGTTCCTGTCCAAGAGATAACAGCCAGCCACTGTTGAGGGCGTTCACAATGAAGAAGAAGGCATCATGGCTAAGTCGAGGGCGGAGCTTTGGTAGAAAGCGAAGCCGCAACATGTCAAGGAAGTCCTCCTCCGGTACATCGGCAACTATAGAAGAAGATGCTCGTGATAGTATTGAAGAGACACGACGCGACAGCGACTCCAGCCGCAATCCACCAGCATCCCCAGTTGCACTCCGCGACGGTGATTTGTCCGACGATGACGATGAAAGCTACATTAATTCCAGCTACATCCACGATGATAGATCTCTCTACTCTCTTGCACCCATCGAAAAGTCTTTCATCAACAATACAATATCCAGGCTACAACTATTGGGGCATGGAGATCATATGGATGTGCATTCTGTTGGTATGCTCCTACGAGATATATGTGCGTTGGAAAAACCGTTTGAATCGCTGCAATTGGATGATGACGAGAGCTTTGTGCGTCACTCAGTGAATATCTATCCACTATGGGCTAGACTTGAGCACTCGCTTTCTAGATACGACGATGTGAATAGCGTTAATCCAGTGGCAATCGCATTGACGAAAAGTTCGATCTGTGCTGTGTTAAAGGACATGAATATTACGGTGATCAACGAAAGCAGCGCTAGACGTAGAAGGAAGAGTCGTGGGAAGGACACCAAACAGATTGGCTCGTGGGGTAATCCGCCATTCATGAGTAGTTGGGACTCGATGAGCTACTGCCACTGCAGCTTGTTTTGAAACTGCATACCGGATGATTAACAAAGATGAGTGTGCATCAACTGCGTTAGTCATTGTTGATGCTTCAGTGTTGATGCAACAGAATAAGCAGCGCGCAGTACCCAGATAGATATAGTATGAAACATTTTTGAGGCAACGTGGAACTAAGTTAATGGTAAATTTGAAGCAGTCAAATGAATTCAATGATCATTCTAGACGACACCTAAAATGCCCAGCCAAACATGCTGTCGATAGTGAAGCGTATCGACGTTCTACATTTCCTAGCCTCCACCAAAGTATTCATCTACGCATTTCAAGATTGCAATATCTTTCCCTCGACGCCGCATCAACCATTCACAATACGGCATTGGATATCGTCGTGAAATAATGCGCCTATCGTAGCGTCGAGTGGAGTGATTCGACATTCTCCAAAATAGAATGTGATTGCTTCCTCTTCTTCGAGAGCGCACGTTTCCTTGTGGCCTCCGCCAGCGCGGCATTCCCTTTCGCTTCCGCGTCGTCCAAACGGCGCGAGACCAGCAACGAGAGCGACGACATATGAAGGCCGCGAGGATAACGCTTCATCCAATTTAGATATGAGCGTACGTCGGGCGAAACACCCTTACAATGCCTCAACAAATGGACTTCGAAATTCTTGATTTCATTGGCTACTCCGTAACGCGTCTCGGGAAACCTGCGAAATCCACGTTGTTTTCCTCCGCAGCAGTGAATGCATTCGAATCCGCAGACCCTGAGCAATATTGGCTCATCCTGCAGCCAGTGCAAATCATCATCCCCTGTCGCTACTTTGCTTGTTCGCAGAAAGTGCACCTACTCATTTTTGTCTGATCTTTTGCAACTTTCACTTTGTTTGGACAGCTCTACGAATTTATAGAAATCGCGGTGATTGTTGCTTGTTTCATGATGTGGATGTCAGCTTTGACTAGCGAACCCGACACAAGATAATATGGAATATGTAATCACTAGAAGGAAGATATAAAATTGAATGTGACTAATAGATACAAAATTGAATGTGACCAGAATCATTGAGCATTAATGTTCTCGATTTCGACATCATGGACTAACCCTCTTTACACTTGTTCATAGTCTCCTGTTTGAAGCATTTTCGATGCCTGGGTTTCAACCTCAATGCGTTTCTCCTCTTTGATCGCTTTGATTTCCTCTGACTCATATGTTGTATCAACCATATATTCCAAAGTGTACAACGGCACCTCAATCGTCTCATTTTCAACCTCAGTGCATTCCATCACGTCGATCGCTTTGATTTCCTCTAGTCTGAGTTCTTCCTTTTCTCCTCTTTTCAAGTCATCAATCATTCATCCGTTGCAATGAACAATTTAGAAAGCGTAGATGTTATTTGATCTTTCTCCTCAAGATAGGAGCTACCAGGCTCTGTGCGAGCATATGAACGGCAAATCACAATGATATTACACGAGGAACATGAAATAGGGTGTTTTAATCATGAAGTTTGCTATCCTAGAGAAATAAAATGGAGTAATACAAAGCATTGCAAATATTCACCAATCATCTTAAATAATATCTTCATTGCAAAGACATCACTGTCGATTGAACTCTATATCTACCGAGAGGAAGGATGGTTCTCAGATGATGGAGTCAACAAATATGTTTTGTCCAAGTCATGTTTGCAGAGTAAGAGACAGATGGTAGATATTGAGCATGCATATGTTGCAAGCAATTGTAAGTACAATACTGTAAATTATCAAGCGAAAGTCATTGAAATAATCTGATTTGTGTATATACTCATATTATTATGATGTTATCATTCCTTTCTTCTTGTGCCTAACAAAACCATGCCATGGCACTTTGATGAGCTGAACAGGGCAAATGGGTTTGGTTGCCACACACAAGAAGTGATTTTGTTATGGGAGGTAAGAATGGATTAGCTACTCAAAATTGATTGCCTACCTGCATTTGCACCCTAGGCATGCCAATTACATATCCAGTTTCTCTTCCACTCGCCTTCGTCTTTTTGATATCTACTTTAACTGCTATAAAATCCCATCATCCTTGCGGCAATTCTACGCTATACCTCTTTCACGGCCTGATACATCTTCATCTTCTCCAAACACTTGTCCCAATCCCCATGCTTGGAACAAACGCTCACACGAGGATCCACAACATTACTTTCGTACTTGACCTCAAAATTATCGGCCATTCCCGGATTACTGCAATGCGAATTAATACCATCATCAAAGAAAATATTCGAAATGTAACCACCGCCCCCCTCCTCTCCATCATCATGATCATCCACCACCTTGACATAGGCACGTCGTCCCGAGGCCTTGCCAACGGGATGCCGGTCACTCGCCTCCTTCACTTTACCTCCCACAATCGCTTCATTGTCCTTTCGTACCAAACAATCCACATCTACCTTCATCATTTCCCCACCCTCAAACTTTTCCTCTAGCATTCCGTGAATCTCTCCCTTGTCCCCTGCGAATTTCCATGCCACTAGCGAGAATTGGACGGAGCATCCTTCAATATCTTTGTCGTCCTTGGTGCAGTAGCGACTGTGCGAGCCTGATGCCATGATCTTGGCGGTGATTGGTCCACGATTTTTGACTAGACGTGCAGCTAGCTCATCGGGCACGTCACCCTGAGTATCAAAAGAAGTGTAGTGTAGTGTAGAGGATGATATTATGGATATGGAATATATGGAGATGTGTCAGTAAATAATAACGAATCCAAAGAGAAATAACGAAGACAAGTAGTGTTCAAACTTTCAACACTACTTACCGTTCCCATAATGTCATGTTCGTGATAAGTTGACTGGACATCAATATCTTCTTTATTCTTCATTAGTCGAGCAGCCTTGGCCTCCTCGATGTCATTCTGTAGATAATATAGAGATTGAATATTATAACACACAATAAGATATGAGGGTTAACTGATTGCAGCGCCATATTATAATGACAAGACGAATGAATGAGAGTCAAAATGAGAGATTATCTCTATGAAACTTACCAAGGAGATGGGAGCAGTGTCGCCGCTGGCCATGACCTGCGTGATCGCAGAGCCAGCTGGCGAAACGAGGAGGAGGGATGTCGTGATGAATCGAAGCATGATATAATATTATGTTGTCTATTTGTCTTTGTGTGTTGAGTAGTAAAGTAGCTTATCTGGGGGGATTGATTTTCGAGAGATGATTATTTGTATGTTCTCTTAGCTTTCTATTTCTATTCGTCGTCAAGCTTATAATCTTGTCTTCAGAGAGCAGAGAGGGTCAATAATGAGAGAAATGCATTGAAGCAATATACAAAGTGAGACCAGTGCATTCAGGCAAGGAACAATGAGTCACAGCCAGGCATTTTAGAGCACAACGTTGTTAAACTTACAATGTTTTGTTGTGAGCAGAAGAATGGTGAAATGTTTCTAGCGTTAGCGTTTAGCAGCAATGAGCTAGCTTTTGCTCGACTCCGGGTGTCAACATATGAAAGTACCAATTCCTACATAGATTCTACAGAGATCTTTGGTGTCAAGACCTGTTCGGGTTCGGACTTCTTTGGGCTACCTATGAGGCTGGTGAGAGAGGTAGATGAACGTATCAGCCAAGTAGTCAACCATGAGATCATGTTGATGTTGATGAAGACTGATTGTTTTGGATTTGGATCCAGCCAGTTACACACATTTGATTCTCGCCTCGCGTGGTCAACTGACAATCAAGATGGATGCTATCCGTCTAATAAAATATGACAACATCGTGGCATTGGTAGATATAAGAATCATGGAGATGCTCTCAAAGTTTTTTCGGAATGAAGCTAGAAGATGTTACCAACATTGCTGACACCGGTATGAAGTTGGAAGATGTACTGTTATGGATTTCTTGAATGATAAATGTATGCTTGTTGGTCTGATTTTGTTTACACCATACTTATTTCACTCAGCCTCAACCTCAAGAAACTTGTGCAACAGGATGATCTCGGTGCAGATATTCATACTCATATGGGGGTTAGGCTTTTTCTTGGCATATCAATAGAGTTTTGCCAGAAACATAGGATACTTTTGGTATGGCAAAACATGATGAATTGACCAGGCTTTCCCTTTGTGTAGTATTATACTATGAACATATAAGGACCTTTCCTACTGGCTGCTACGACTTCCACAGTCTTTGAATACAGAAACAAAAGATTATTGGGCCCATTCATTGAGAGAATGGCTTATTTCTAAACAGGGGGGCACGAAAAATGCGTCACAGCAATAATGTTTCCTCAATGTCTGCTCGGAAAATCACAATCGCTTCGGTGAAATTTGTGCTCCCACCTACTGACATTTACGGCCGACCTCCTTCACAAGGTAGAAGAGAATTACAGCAAAGAGGGAAAATTTCTGCGCTTCCTTCTTTCGGAAGTTATTGGGTGCATCCACTAGCCTGCCGATGTGCCAGTCAAAGCGGCGGAATATACCGTGAGCTAGATCAAGCCTTCCTATGTGACCTCGAAGCCTACCACACTCCAGACCAACGATGTACAAGTTTGCCAGAATGTGAGCAAAAAAGTAGAAGAGGTGGCTTCGCTTCATATGGGTGCGATCCTTGCCAATTCCTTGCACGACATTGACACGATGGTTGTAGTCGCCGGCAACGAAAAGTGATCTTGTGACAAACCAGGTCTTATCCTTGGTCTTCAATTTCCTACAGGTGTTTCCAAATCTTTTGATAAC
>JALLAU010000525.1:0-14535 GCA_036939495.1 Thalassiosira hispida
CTGATCTCTTCAGTTTTGTCCAACTCCGAGCGCTCGAAGAGAGGCGATATCGCGCGCAAGGCCAGCAAGGCTGACCTTACAGGTGGCCGAAATACACTCTTGACATGAACAAGTTTTTGATATTTCAAGCTGGCAGTTGGACTTGCTCGTGAGGAAGTTTTCGATCGTTGAACAATTGTTGCACTATGATTTGGCGAAGTAGACAGGCCAAATTCCTGACGAGCCGCCTAGAGTAGAGAGTCTTTCGTCATGTTGGGATTGATTGCGGATCGATCCTCTTTGATTTCTGTGCTTTGGGCTTGGGCGCGGAGTCAGCCACCAACACATTAGCAAATAATGTAGAATATTCTACAAAGCGATCCATCACGTGAAAAGTCACTAACAATGCCGGGTATTGAATATTATTTTGGACGCGCAGTTGCCAAATAGATCTACAACATCGATGAAGTTGCTCACGAAAAAATATGTTGCCAGAACGTAGTATGGTGGACTCTAGAAGACCATGCATTCACCTCAATGTTTTGTTTCAGGATCATTGCTCGTCGTTTTATCATCATTGCTCCTCCTCCAATGAGATCAGCTGCATTGGCATGTCTTACTCTCGACAAAGGTACTCATGCTGAATTGGTGAAGCAATACGATGGAGGTGATGCCTGCAATCAATGATGGGAGTTCCGTAATTTATATCAAGTCCCTTTTCATCATTGGTGGTACAAACCAGGAGATGTTAATACTCTCCCCTAACAATACAATACACAAATGACGATAGGGGGTACGAGGTAAAAGTCGAGTTGTTAATGAAACAAATCAATAAAAGCTACCGGTGATTTTTCATTCCTATTTTGCAATAGAGTATTCCTGTTTATGCATAAAAACTAATCTCAGTATGCTTTGCCAAAGGACGACGATAGATTCTATGTATTGGGAGACAACGCAGAAAACTCATTCGACAGCAGAGAATTAGGCGATGTACCTCTGGAAAGGATCGTTGGGAGAGCTATCTTTTATATCAAGATTCAAGTTTGTATAATAAAAAAGGACTGTATAACATACTATTGTATCCGCAATCCAATTCTTATCCGTGACATGGCTCAGGGGGGGGGGGTGGAAGTGGGAAGGGGCTGAATTGCTGCTTGTGGGCCGAGGTAGCCTTACTCTGAGCACGTTCGGATTGCAATCGAGCACGCTCGGTTGAGAAATCAGAGAGACAGTGAAGGTTCAACACCATTCTAGATTTTATTACTTACTATTTACCACCATCACAGAAGTCTTTGAGCGGAAAAAGGCTAGCTGGAAGGCCATTGATAACTATTAATACTCCACTCAGTGATGACTCTGATAATAGCATTCTAGACCTATACTCAGCTATTTCCCACCCACCAGCGTGCCCCATCTATTCATATACACCATTCATCCTATATCCAATATTTGTACGTTGATCAACCTCAGCCCCGCCTCCTCCAATCATCAAATGTTCCACCATCTCCCTTCTCACACCATCGATAGTCCTAATCTGCTGTCCAAACGCCCGTCCCAATGTCTCTCCCTTGTACAAAAAGTTGGACGCCTGGTCCTGCTTTTCCTCCGTGTCTAACATCTCAAGTAACATTTTTCTACGTTCGGCCGACGCTTGAACTCGAGCATTTTCCCGCCGCTCAGTAATGTCTACTATTTCGCTAAGCTGAGTTTGAACGTCTTGCAGCCTTGCAAGTTCTTCATGGAGCTGCGCATTCTGGCTTTGGATTGCGTCGTAATTGGCGAGCTTGGCATGGAGTTTAGCATTTTCATTCTGAATGGCATCGTAATTGGCGAGTCTGGCCTGCAGCTGGGTATTCTCATTCTGGATCATGTCATAGTTGGCGAGCTTGGTCCGTAGTTCCACGACTTGATACTTTGTATCCTCCTTCTCTTGAGACAAATGTTGAACCAGCCTCTCATTATCTGACTGATGATTCACAAGTGACGGAGAAGGATGTCGGTCAGAGGAAATAAGGTGGGTACTCATTTTCTTCTGAAATGGGTTCAATCGATGACTATCGTGACTGCCCTGACTCCTATTCTCGAGACTACGGAACGATGCTAGATGCTGATTCCTTACAGATGGAGAGGGATGAGGGTTCACCCGATGACCATGTATACTGCCATGGCTGTTCACCGTACTCTTACTACTCTCTTGACTGGGGATGGTTGATTCATTCTCAAAGTCAAAATCGACACTGCGCCCTCCTGAAGTAGGTGTCTTCTGTCCAAAGTGAAACCCCGAGGGTCCACGGCCAGATGATCGAGGCGTCTTTGCGTCAAAATACTGTGGACTCGGCAGGGAACATGTGATGGAATGAGGTTTACTGCCAAATGAATGGTTCGAACGGTCAAGGCTCTCAACGGAACGAGCCGCTGCCGCCCTCGTTGATTGACGGGACGATCGTTGCACACTGGCGCAGTGATGTATGTCGCGTGGAGTTGATATCTCATCACGTGCGTCGAGATGATTGTAAAATTGGGCGCTAGGCGCACGTTTGGCGCGGCTTCGCGAGGATGACCTTTTTGATCGAGGCGAGGAATCTAAACGCTCCTCACTTCGGGATCGAGATGAGGAACGCTCCTGCCTTTTTGATCGAGATGAGGAACGCTCCCTTCGTGACCGGGATGACGATCTTGGAGATTTCTTAATCATGGAGGAAAGCAACGTATCTTCACGCTCATCATTCCCCTCTATTGTCCGAGGATGAGTCAGCGCCAACCTGCCGTCTCGCTTCTTCTTCATCTGCCTACGCTCTAATACCACCAACACGTCCTCCCATAGATCAAAGTTTCCCTCCCTGCACAAATCCAATGGACTCATCTCCTCGCCGTTCAATACTGTCATGCCCTCGGCATACACATCTAATAACAACTCTACAATCCCATCCTCGCTTGGTCCCCACTGCGCAACATAATGAATCGGTAGCATCCCCTGCGGATCGATCTCTCGTACAGCTAGCGGAAAACAATCAACAAGTTGCTTAATCACATTGATGGAGGCACGGTTACCACATGCATAATGCAGCGGGTACATTCCAGACTCATCCTTGAGAGATGCTGCCTCGGGATATGCCCTCAGTAAATCACGTAGGAAGCTCGAGGGAGGACGGCGGGCACATGCCGAATGTAGCGGCAGGAAGCGCCATAGTATATCATCTGTGACCGATGCATCGTCATCGTCAGCGTCCCTCGGCTCTCGGTCTCTTCGAACGACCCAAGTTTCAGCCTCAACTGGATCTCGTAGGCAGGCGTGCGATGCAGCATCCCAATCCGACTTGCCGATGGCATCGTAGAGGTCGGTTACGTTGATGTCAAAGTCGACTTCGGGCATGATCCTGCTATTTATTTTTGTGTCTTTCTAGGAGGGGTCGCTTTAGCTCTATCTCATTGCAATTGTACTATGATGGTACTAGTAAGTGAAGCCTCAACTTACGATACTCTACGAGATGCCTCTCCCAACGCAAACTCCTCCAACTCCATGTGGGAGGAAGTTGGATTCAGGAGAGACAACTTTACGAGAAAAGCCTCTGATTGGCGATTAACTCCCTCTTTTCCAAAACAACGCAACGCAACACAATAAACAATTAGGTTCTTGGACTCCCTATTGATGAATGCAGGTGCCATTTGAAATGGACTCCCTACTTGAAATGCAATTGCAGTTGCGTTGCAATTTCATTTTTTCATCTTTTTAGTCGTGTTTAGTCCCGATATTTTCCCAACGCGACAAGACTTGTGTAGGAGATATGTTTTACACTCCCTCTTTTCCAGCTCATTATCTAGTCACTTCCACTTCTCCTAGGATAGGTCACTTCATCATTTCTACCTAGCAACACGTCTGTCCGTCTCACGAAGAATCTTTGGAATCCAAAAAGTTCCGGCTCCAGGAACTAATGAAACATTGATACTAATTCCCATCTGATTTCTATGTACATTGCACTTTCATTTGTAATTCCTAATTCCTAACCCTAACTTCAGTCCCGAACTTTCTTCATCCACGACCAACCGAACAAGAGTTGTGATGTTTTCGCCGGCTGTTTTGTCGAGAAATCTGGTCGAATGAACGTCTGTCGAGAGACTCAATATGTCCCCCACGAATTCCCACCTACGCTCAGAGATATTCAAATTTATTGGTCACTAAATCCGAACCAAAAAGGGTCCTGCTTTTTCGGGAAATCGCCAGCCACGCACAACTCAACTGCATCGCATCAGCATCAGCCCTTCTCGCAACCTTAGGCGCCACAGCAAACCAAGCAAACACCGTCATAAATCAAAACCAACCGCTCCAACCTCATCATTGATCTATTCAAGAACGTAGGCCCATTGGCCGTTATTCCTACCGCGCTCTATACCCCCCAACGTCATCTCTACCCCTTATCAACATTCTCATCATATCCATTCTTCAACTGATTGCAAGGAATGTGTAATTGGTTTCTCATCCTGCTACTCTCCCTCCCCATCCACAGTCACTCTGTGTGCTATTTCAAGTCTTGGCCTGAAATTTGTATAGGTATTGTCCCAAATATATTATTCGGCGTAAAACTGAAGGATCAAAGTTCGTTTGTATTGAAAGAAGAAGAAGAAAAATATCATGCTGTCGTGGAATTTGGCCGCGGCATCAATACTGTCATTGGCGGGTAATAGTGTGGTACATTTTGCGGAGGGACTCAGTCTCCCCTCGCCACTGGCATCCACACACAATGTCCTACGCTTATACGATGGCCGTCATGGCCGTAGACATTCCGTCAATAATAATGCCCCTCCACCATCCACGAAGCAAAGATCGGGAGGCGTCTGCCTCAACGGTCCGCTCAACGTCATGTCCATGGACCATGTCGGGACGGCGGGCGAAAGTATAGCCCCTGATCCCATTAATGTCACCACATTGGTGGATCCGACTGCGTTGGATGTCATTGATTGGGTGGATGCCGCCGATGTTGCCTCGTATGTCGAGGGGATGGCGACGGCAGCAGCGGGAGGATTCGAGCATGGAGTCGAACGTTTGCCTATTACGGACTTTTTACCCAAGGAATTGCCGATTGTCGAAGAGGAGGTGGTGATCATCGAGTCACCCGATCAAGAAGAGCCGCCAACCGTGGCGGCGTCTCAACAAGATTCCGTGTCGGCAATCGAGGATTATCCGTCCATTGCCAAAATCATCAAATTCAGTCTGCCCGCCATTGGCGTGTGGCTCTGCTCCCCCGTCCTGTCCATGATTGACACGGCCTCGGTCGGGTTACTCGCGGGCACTGCCCAACAGGCCGCTTTGAACCCCGCCGTCAGCGTGGCCGATTACGGTGCCCTCCTCGTGGCATTCATGTATACGGCCACGACCAATTTGATCGCCGGCGCCGTCGAGAAGGACTCTGCCGATATTGCCGCCAAGGGTAGCCAGCCTCGCACGGCCAGGACGCTCGTCACGGCCCTCCGTCTCGCCCTCCTCGTGGGGATTACGTTTGGTGCCATTCTCGGATCCGCGGCGCCAGTGCTGCTCAAAACTCTCATGGGGAACGGTGCCGATCCGGCCGTCTACCAATCCGCTTTGCGGTATGTACAGATTCGCTCGTTGGGCATGCCTGCCGCAGTTGTTATTGGGACTGCCCAGAGTGCATGCTTGGGGATGAAAGACGTCAAGTCCCCCCTCTACGTACTTGCCACGGCGGCGGGGATAAATTTGTTGGGGGATATCATGTTGGTTCGAAATTCCAGTCCGTGGCTCGGAGGGGCCGCCGGAGCGGCGTGGGCAACAGTGTTTAGTCAGTATGGTGCACTGCTCATGTTCCTAAGGTGGTTGACTGTCAAGAGTAAGAAGGCAAATGGTGGGGAGATTTCATCGATGGATCCCATGGGGATGATCAAGGATACTTCCAAAGATGTGGGGAAGAAGGTTCAAGTGACGTTTGGCAATGCCGTTGAACGGGGCACGACCCTTCGCAAGAAGTTGTTCTCTTCCCAGCCCAAGGCGAAGGTAGTAGAAGAGAAGAACAATGATGCACCCGCACGTGGCTTCCTCGCCAACACCCACAAAGCCAAGTCCATCATGAATCCACTGCGTCTACGCAAACCTGAATCCAAATCAACCATTCAAAAGTTCTTACCCTTTGTCGTGCCCGTGACAACCACATCCATTGGTCGTGTTTCTGGCTACATTACCATGGCCCATGTTGCATCGGCGGCACTTGGCACGTGTGACATGGCTGCTCATCAAATTGCCATTTCCATCTTTTGCTGCCTGGCTCCTGTTGTGGATGCCCTAAACCAAGTGGCGCAATCATTTGTGCCCGGAATCTTTGCCCGTAAAAAGTCAAGGGCACGTGTGGAGGCACTGCGTAAGACTTCCATCAACTTTGCAAAGGTGGGCACACTTTTCGGGAGCGTCATTGTCGCCCTCGTTGCCTTGGGTGTACCCGTCCTAAGCAAATGCTTCACCACTGACCCGGAAGTACTATCGCGAGTCAAAAATGCCATTCCTGGCATTGCTGTATTCCTTGGCTTTGATGGACTAATGTGCATTGGCGAGGGCACGTTATTGGGCCAGAATGATCTCAAATTTTTGAGAAACATGTATGCTGCCTTCTTCTTCCTTGTCCCGGCCTTCATGTTACGATTAAAGCGCCGTGCGCTTAGTGGTGTCGAGGTGGGAATTGGCACAATGTGGGGAACCTTCAGCGTGTACGAGGTTGTGCGGACGATACTGTGGTTGAGCAGGATGGTTTGGTTACAGCACAAGATGGAAAAGGAGGTGGATGAGATGGAAGCTGCTGCTGTTACTGCGGAATAGGGTACCAGTCTTTCTTATTTGGGGTACCTGTAATATGTGAAATGGATATCTATCAACACATGGTACAACCGAGAATGAAAGGGCACATTGAAACAATAGAAAATATAAACTATGAATTAAATTGTACAACTTAGAAACATCATCTCTGCAGCGTCTCTCTATTCAATTCCACAGTTCTCTCTTCAAGGGTTTTCATCATTATTGAACAAAAAATACTATCTGATCAATACAGGCAGCTGAAAAAACAACAGAATCATTGTAACCTTGATATCACCCCAAGGGAAACTTTATTACGGTATTGTATATTGTCAGACTTTGGTGGCTTCGATAACATGTAAGCCTGTCACGAATCTGATTCCATTGTGCCCCAGGTTGATGGAGATTTTCTGAGGGAATGGCAAGGGTGAACACTCCTCCCATGGGAACCAAAAAACACTCATTCAACGCCACCCTCGTTCCGCAGCTGCTCTTCCGCCTCCGCTTCTAAAAGAGCCAATCGCTCGCGCTCAGCCAACCTTTCCTGAAACTTTTTAACTGGGCTCGGCTTGTTGAAAAATGCCTCCGCCTCCACCATTGCCGACTCTTCTCGATCTTTCATTCTGCCTTGACTCTTTAGTTGTGCAATTTTAGCTCGAATCTCCTCATCGCGATCCTTTCTGGCCTGCTCATCTGATTTACCGGGCGCTGCCATGAAGAGGCTGACGTGATTGGGTCGAGAGTCTGTGTAAGACAGAGCAGCAATTGTGTTTGGCCGGACAGCAAACCAACAACTACGGGAATCAAGGGACGACACTGAACAGAAGGCGCAAAATCTCGGAATCTTTCTTGCTTCGATGGGTTGAACGCAGAGAAAAATGAGCAGGATTAAGGCAGTGGCACCTCTTTTTGGCATGCATGCTGCGAAGAAACTGGCTCCTTTCAGCATTGTAGGGGGGAGTCGAATTTATAATATGAGCACCACTTCACATCAATTACTGTTAGCAACGACCATCGATAAGATGGTATGATTGTGATGTCTTTCTTAAACAATCAACGTAATGGTTGACCCTGTTTTCTAGTGTTAGTTAGTTATTCCGTACGATATCTTCCCCGTGGTTGAGGTTTGAGGTGTCAACCAAGATCCCCATTGAGTGAAATGGGCAAGGAATTGGTAATAAGTTTGGCGGGCTTTCTGCTCGATATGGACCCAAACACCAACCCAAACCAACACCAACACACGAAGACGAAGAGCAACGCACAGAGCAGTAATAAAAACAACGCTGAGGAGCTGAAGAGATGAAGTTCGCCACAGCCACCACCGCCATAGCGGCAGCACTGTTGGCGGCAACTCCTCCATCATCGCAGGCCTTCGCCCGCCCATCGTTCGGCCTATCGCGTTCTTCCTCCTTAGTTGGTCTGAACCATGATGCAGCAATCCAGTCCATATCATGTTTTCCCTCGCGAGGCGGTGCCTCCACAAGCACTCCCAGCAGCAGCAGCATGGCCATGAGCACGGAAACTGCCAATGAGGTAGTGACCATTCCCACCGCACCCATCGAGGGGATGCAACCTGGAACGTCTGGGTTGCGTAAGAAGGTGGAAGTTTGGCAGGGTGAGCATTATGTGGAGAACTTCATTCAAAGTTTGATTGATACGGCTGTGGATTCTAATGGAGGGAAGATGTTGGATACGTGAGTAGTGTACATTTGCTATCTATGACGTGTTGATATTATTGCTAGCAATTGCATCTCTTTTTACTCATTAAGCCTTCTCTACATCTCTCGACGGTGATCATGTCGCCAAACGCCAAATGATGATCGAAATCTCTGAATCTCCAGAATTGTAGTAGCTGGAGATGGACGCTATTACAATAATGAAGCAATTCAGACTATATCCCGTCTCCTAGCTGCTAACGGAATCAGCAACATTTGGATCCCTCAAAGTGGGTAAGTAATCTCTCAAGAATAAACGATTTTGATTTGTTTTTTGTTTAGGCAAATCCTGTGCTAAACTATGTGATCATTTCGTAACTCCGTTCAGCATCATGTCCACTCCTGCGGTATCAGCAGTGATCCGTCGCAGTACCGCTGACGGAGGATCAAAGGATGGAGAGGGAGTAGCCCAGGGAGGGATTGTATTAACAGCAAGTCACAACCCCGGCGGACCCGGAGAAGATTTTGGTATCAAGTATAACGAGGGACTAGGCCAGCCGGCCGGGGAGGAGTTCACGGATGCCTTGTACGAAAAGACGCTGAAAATATCTTCGTACAAAACTATTTCCAACTCGCCTGAAATTGATATTGCCGCGCCTGTTGGCACAAAGTATCAACTCACTCCTACATCTACCGTTACAATTATTGATCCATTTGAAGTCTACATTGATGCTCTAAAATCGTGCTTTGACTTTGACCAATTGCGTAAATTTGGTGCACGTGAGGGATTTTCCATGTTATTTGATGGGATGCACGGAGCCGGGGGACAGTTCGCTCAAAGAGTGTTGGTGGAGGAGCTCGGTTTGCCCGAGTCGTCACTTATGCGTTGCAATCCTCTCCCGGACTTTGGCAAATGCCATCCTGATCCTAACCTGACATATGCATCTGAGCTTGTGAAGAAGATGGGATTGTTGCCTGATGGGAGTGCCGATCCTTCCTTTGATTCATCAACTCTTCCTGCACTAGGAGCTGCCAATGACGGAGATGGAGATCGCAACCTAATTGCTGGGGCAGGATTCTTCGTTACTCCGTCCGATAGCATGGCCCTTATATGTGACAACTGGGAATCCATTCCACAATTTGCATCCCGTGGTGGACTTAATGGAGTGGCTCGCTCCATGCCATCCTCGGCAGCATTGGATGTCGTGGCCGAGGCACGTGGCATACCCTGCTTTGTCACCCCTACAGGCTGGAAGTTCTTTGGAAATCTAATGTCATCAAAGGAGAGCTTTGATGGGAAGGACTATGGACCCTTTTTATGCGGCGAAGAATCTTTTGGGACCGGATCGGATCATGTTCGTGAGAAGGATGGTCTGTGGGCCGTTTTGGCATGGATGTCGATTTTGAGCAAGGCCAACGAGGGAGTTGGCGATGGAGAGGCCTTGGTGGGCGTAAAAGATATTGTTACGAGTCATTGGGCCAAGTACGGAAGGCATTATTATTGCCGATATGATTACGAGGGAGTTGACAGTGATGCTGCCAACCAAGTTATGGATACGATCCGAGAAAGCTTTGTAAATGGTGACACTTCATCGTTAGAGGCTAATGATTCTGGTATCAAATTGGTGGATGCTGTTGAATTCAGGTACGAAAAGGTGATGCTCCTGATGCGTAGGATAGCCTTGCCAAAATGCCTGCTCACATTGTTGTTTTTCGTCCCTCCACAGCTACACCGATCCTGTTGACGGCTCTCAAACATCAAATCAAGGGCTTATCCTCAACTTCCAAATCTCAACCGGTGATCCTGCCCGTGTTGTTTTTCGTCTAAGTGGAACTGGATCCTCCGGTGCCACCGTTCGCATGTATTTGGAACAGTATGAAAAAGACTCTTCAAATCATGGTATGTCGGCACCTGTGGCATTGAAAGATCTAGCGGAAGTAGCATTGAGGTTGGTTCAAATGGAAAAGACAACCGGAAGGGATGCGCCAACTGTGATTACTTAAATTTGGGTAAAATTCTATGGCGTAAGGGTGCTAAATACTAGGGCTAATTGCAACAGTTCGACAGTACTCTCATTCGGCACAACGCCTGCTAAATATTGTATCCTTTGAAGAAGCGACCATCACATTTTAGTGATGAACCAACTTTAAACCACGTCTATCGATTATTGGGCCAATCATTCAACTCATCGTTGGGCACGGGTAGTTCAATGCTTTCCACCCCTTGGATGCCAGATACCTTTCAATTCCGTCAACATGAGCCATCCCAACAACCGCCACAGTTTCCCTTGAACTGGTTTCTTTCAAATTAAGCCCCAATTCATCAAGTCCTTTGCCTGTGGATCAACCATTTTTTTGGAATGGCAGCGAAACAAAACAATGAGATTCAAACAATAGCCCTAAAACCTATGTCACTGTCAAAATGGACGAAATTGAGTATAAAAACTTACCCATGTAAACATCTCGTTCGCCAACCATCGCTTCATAGATTTCTGGGGCGGTCTTCTTTAATGCAGCCATAATCGTCTTAACATTTTCTTTCTGCTTCATCGTTTCCACAAAAGTCGTGAATTCCTGTTTGTTGATTGCCACATCGTCCACACTCATGGGGTTGCCCTCCCCATTGCTGCCCCCACCACTGGGTTGCTTTAATTGGTTCTTCATACCCTCTGGTAATAACCCCTCCATACTCTTTTCAACTTCAGAATCTGCAGATAGTAACTTTCGAATATCGGTCTTTGTCAGAGCCTGAGTCAGACGCCGAAGGGTAACTTCTACATCACGATCACCAAGGACAATGGTTGAACCAATTGCAAGACCTTCTTTTACAGATTGCCCAAACTCATCCCCTGCCTTGAATCCTTCGCTCTCAAGTTTTCCATACATAGACTTTACGGAGTTACCAACAACTTTGGACCCAGCATTTACAAGCCTAGATTGAATATCAAATGGATTGGTTTTGGGATCGTTGGACGTGTCACTGGGTGTGGATGTTATGGCACTGGTTGGTGTTGGATCTTTTACCTCGGTTGCATCACCAGGCAGTGGGGGTGCAGAAATAGACCCCCCGGTACTACTGGAAGCAGCACCATCACTTACAACATTAGATCCAGCATTCCCACTGCTACTACCTTTCACCCCCCCAGGAATAGCCCTTTCCACCCGTTTAGCATCCAACTCCACAAACACCACATCGGGCTTCACATCTCTCACTATCTTCCCTGCTAACGCAGCCGAGTCAGCAGATATGTGAGCTGTTCCCAATATATGGACTGTCCGCATAGTATCATCATAAGTTTTCACCCAGGTAGAGACAGAAGGATCGCAAAGAGTACTCGACACAACTGTTGATGGGATAGATCTTTTGGTGACGACATCAGTGGCAGCACGTGCCGAGGTAGGTTTGACGAGAGATGCCACTCCCATCGCGGCTGTTGAACGAAATATCGCACGCCGAGTGATCCCGTTATCTTTCTCTCCAAAATCATGGCTTTTCTTTAATGCATTTAGTGTAGTAGACGCCACCGACCGCCGTGGCGACACGACAAATGCCGGAGCGTACCTATCAAAGGATGCACCATCGACAGAGGGAGAGCACGTGCAAAATAGGGGCAATAGAAGGGCGATGATTCTCATCATGGTTGTGTTCGGCCGAAAATGATGAATATGAATGGCTGTGGCTGTTGGTTTTCTTTGGCTTCGGTTGAGCTGGCAGCTGGCAGTTGGGTTGGCCGGGCCTAGAGCCCTAGATAGGCTTGGGCTAGCATCACAACGCTAAATGCACACATCATGTTCTAATTACTAATTACCCTATGGTACCTACCTCTATCTGTGTCTTGTGTTTTCCATCATAAGAAAACATGCATATAGTTAGTATGGTACTGCACTGGATGTCATGATGCCGTTTGAAGAACTGAACGTTGTATGGCAGAATGAAAGTGAAAGTAGCTGAATCCTTTTGTCACTGATGTTTGATCATAATATTGTCAGTCTGTCAGAAGAAAGAATCTACAATGCATTTACATAATATGCTACGATGCCATACTCTCTCATGCGGTCACAATCAACCATCTGCGATTCAGGTTGGCTTCTCGGTGCTGCTACTAGCCCAAGGCACACAAGCGGTGGGCGCGCTTTTGAGCGGAGATGCTTTCACAATACTTACCAAGGCCAACATTTACTCAGCGCCCAAACATCATACTGCTCAATCTAATTGTCGTCCTTTGCATCATCATTGTCATTTACTACCACTTCACTGTCACTTACTTCACCACTTGATTTTTCGGCATCATCATCTGCTGCTATATCTACATGTCCATCGTCATCCACTACCACTACTTTACTTACTTCACCACTACTTGATGTTTCAGCATCACCACCGCCACCATCCCCTGCTGCTATCTCTCCATCACCTGCTGTATCTCCACCCTTTTGAAAATAATTGCAATCTACAACAATATACCTCAATAATTGCAATGCCAACCGCCGTTCCCTCTCCTTATCCCTCTGCAATAACTTATGCAGTAGACTTGTACTGTTCATCACCTTCCCGCCTTTGCCATTGGTGAAACGACTGCCATGACCCGGCGTGGCAAGTCCCAATACCTGCAGTTCGTTCTCGTATTGATTCCGCGCCTTGTCTCGTTCGCTTTGCGATTGTTTTTTCGGCTGTTGTTGTTGCTGATTCGTACTGGAATCTGTGGGAGCGTTAGAGTGGAGGAATTTGCAGGAGGTGCCATGACGGCATGTTCCACGTTGGTGATAGGTGCAGATTCTTCTTGGTCGTGGATTGGTGGCAGTGTCTCCGCCATTTCCTTCGGATGGGTTCTTTGGCTTGGACTTGGAATCTCCGTCGTCGGAAGAAGAGGTGCCATACCCTGCCAACAAGGAGGACAGACCTTCCCCTTCACCGTTACCATCCTTCCGTTTCTTATCCTTAGCAACACCGTCACCCTGCCCTTCATCATCATCATCCCTGCCCCTCTTCTTTTTCTTATGATGCGAGCCATCCACCCTAGGAAACCGTTTCTTACGTTCCTCAATCCACTTCTGCACATCGTCCGGATGATCCCCCACGCAAATCTTGAATCGTTGTGAGGGCATTCCGGGACCGGAGATTGTGATTGATTTGAGTCCTCGTCCTGCGTACTTTTTGACCATTTTTGGATTGGCCTTTTTTGGTGGCTTGGGGGGCTTGGTGGCATTAGTAGTAGTAGTACTAATGGTGGTAGTATTGGGAGTAGGAAGAGAGTGTCGTAGAGATGCTGCCGCATCTGCATTTGAATTTGATGTGTGGTGTCTATTATCATTGCGTCCATTTCCTTGATTGTTGGTATGATTGGGGTTGTAGTTGTTGTTGTGGTTGAAATGGTTATTCATCGGAGGTGGTGGCGGTGGAGGAGGAACTGCATAATGAGTAGCGTACTGAGGCTGAGTGGGGTAGGACGGGTATTGATTATTATATTGCTGCTGATGATGCTGCTGCTGATAGTACTGAGGCTGAAAAGCAGGTTGTTGTTGTTGTTGCTGTTGGCCTGATTGATAATATTGATACTGCCCTTGATGATGATGTTGTTGTTGTTGAAATCCATGATGTTGTTGCTGCATCGCATTTTGTGAGTGCATCATCGGCTGCTGCATCGACTGGTGATGGTACTGATGTGCATTTGGCTGTGGCGGCGGCGGCGGAGGGCATAGGGATCCAACATCATTGGTTGCTCGAAACGGCGGAGGGGGTGGTGGACCACAGGGTGGCGGAGGAGGAAATCCGTAATTAGACGCCATGGTGAGGAATAGTGAGGGATATTGAAGTGGCAATTCGGTTTCGTTCTGCTTTCCATCCCTCCGGTTTGTGTTCGCGCTATTTGTTTGGTGGAGCAGTTTGCGCGCGCAGCGCCGCAGAGACAGAGAGTTCTTGGTTGGTTGGAGGGAAGACTGTAAGAAGGTACGTAGTTAGGAATACATAGTAAGTGGATCTTTTTTGGCGGGAAGCAAAGAAAAGCGTGTTGCCTTCGCATTGCCAAATCTGCGACCACAAAAACAAAAAGCAACACATGGGATCGGTCTCGTAGAACAACACTCAACGAAAAAACGAGAAAGGATACC
>JALLAU010000526.1:0-20060 GCA_036939495.1 Thalassiosira hispida
CGCCATGGTTGGATTGGTGGTAGGCTCGTACCTACCACGCGCTCCCGCGCAAAGTCCTCTTGGAAATCAAGATATATAATACATTAGAACTCTGGTATAAAGGGTGAATAAAAATATAATGAGAATGAAGTTTCTCACCCCCTGATACAATAACAAGAAGAGGAGTTACGGATGCATTATTTGCCGTTGCTGTTTGCCACCGCCTGCCGCCCTTGTTAGCCCTGCCATTATTTTCCTTCCCTGACAGTTTTGTTGTTCTATTAATACGCCTTGCCATTATGCCTTCGCCATTATACACTGCTGCCATTATTGTTTGCCATTATTTGTCTTCATTTTCCATCCGCTGCCATTGCCATTAGTTGCTCTTGCCGTCGTTAGATGTTGTTGCCCATATTGCCTTCACTGTGAATGCTGTGTCATTTAATTGCTGCTGCCACTATTTGCCCCTGCCATTAGTTTCCATTGCCAATATTGTCGTTGTCACTTACGCCTTTTCTATTAGTTGCGGCTGTCATTATTGCCTTGTGATTATTTTCTTTTGCCCTTGTTGTTATGCCATTTTTTGCCGTTGCCATTAGTTGCCCTTGACTTCTTTCCTTTGCCCTTCTTGCCATGCTATTTGTTTCTGTTGTCCTTCTATCCTTTGCCCTTCTCACCAGCCATTTAATTACCTTTGTCATTAATTGCCCATGCCATTATCGTTTCCCTTGCCGCTACTTGCTTTTTCCATTATTTACCGTTGTCATTTTTTTCACTCCCTTATTTTCCCATTGCCATTACCCTTTCCCACTTGAAGAATAATTTTTAATGTGGTCCACTTCCCGAGGCTGAGGGCTGAGGGGACACCTCCATTGAACAATGATCTAGCTTCTAGGTGGACCAACACAACACATCCTGCCCCATGCCGGCGTCGGATCGGATTCTGATCAGGTAAGATCGATAAACGGCAACTTCATATGGTGTGCATTTTACTAATGATGCTTTATATCAATACCTTCTCATATGTCCAATTCCTTGCATTTTTTGTTAGCATTATTATAGCACTCCCGCCTACTTCAACACCTACTACATTTCCAAGGTTCAGTGCGGCAATTCTGAAGTATCAAGCCCAACAATCAAAGCTCATGCATTTCTCACGACACAATACTATTTTTCACATCTCAAACTAATGAACATGCATGCTCCACCTCTGCACTTTTCACAGGGCAAGTAAGTTGACATCATTAATTTTATTCATGATATCATTTTGCTTTCATTTCATAATACATGATCTGACACTCCTCTCTCCCTGCCACTTGTAAAATTGATGGGCAATATGTCTTCATTTCAATTATCAAAAAGGGAGAGCCCAAAAGGAAATGGATGAATACAGACTATGATACTTTTATAACAGGTGAGTAATTTATCATCATCAATTTGCACATCAATGATATATTTTGCTTTCATTTTTTATTACATTATTTGACATCTCTCTTCTTCTCTCTCCCTTCTTCCTGCTTAAAAAATGAGATACTTATCAGCAATTGCTACTTCATTTTATCAATACCAACAACAAGGAGACATATAGTACGAATGAGCATTTTGCCAAGATGCAACCGGAAGCCTGTCTCCAGCAATTGCGACATAGACCCCAGAGGGAAACACACCCTCTGGCGAATCTATCTTGGCCACCTCTTTCCAGACATCATCAAACCTGGCAAAAATATACACCTTCTCGTTAAGTCCTGATGCTTTTTCATATGTCCCAATAACTACAAAATCACCATTTGGGTCCACAGCTAAGTGATGATTATTGCCACCAAACTTGTCCACACTCTCGCCATCCTTGACAGTAACCTTCTGTTTCAACTTGTACTGATCGTCATCACCCGTTCTTTGATAGTAATAGACTGCCCCCGACACATTATTCGCAAGCAGGCAACCAACCAGAAGCCCTTCGTTACCTGTCAATGTAAGACTAGCACCAAATCTTCCATCACAATCATCATTGACAAGTGTATGGTTTGCAAGCTTGTGCCACGACTTTAACGAAGAATCAAATGCATAGAAAAAGACCGCACCTTCATTGTCGGAACCATGGTGATCAGCTGAAACAATAACTAGATCGCCTTTCACCACTAACACAGAACCATCAAAATTTTGTGTGAGGGAATCATTTGGGACAAGTTTTGCTTCTTCTGACCAAGCTGTGGCATTTGTTTTCCGATAGATAAAAGCCGACCCTATGCTGTTTGCGTCACCGGGAGCACCAACTACCAGCACGTTTCCATCAACAGAGATCGATGTTCCAAAAGCAGCACCATGATCGACATCGCCATGAGCCGGGGCAATGGATACTGTGTCGTCCAAGATGCCTCCCAACTTCTTTGCGCTGACGAAAACAGCACCTGCCAAATCATTGCCAGCATATGGGTCGCTAGCAAAGAATGAATTTTCCGAGAAAGCGCATTCGCCAATTTAATGGTCAATGCCCCAGGATGAAATGAATTTCTTTGTCTATGTTTCTGTAGACAACGAACATTTGCCATCCATCCCGATCGCATGATGACAACTGTTGCAGTCACTTTCATAGAATGATCCTAAATTAGAAACTGAGCAGGTGACGGTAGGTGGAGAGAGTGTTGGCAAAAAATTTGGTACTGGTTGTTCCAATTGGATAGAACTTGTGGGCGTGGGTGTATCTCTAGGATCCGATGCAAAGAGAATACCAGCAACGGCAGCGATGATGGCAGCCACTGACAAAGTTGCCACATATCCAGCAATGATTCTATTACGTTCCTACCACGGCTCGTCTTGAATTTGAGTAGCATCGTAGATCGATACTAAATCCTCTCGATGTTCCACTACATAAGCCACAGGGATGTGTGGTACTTCTTCAAAGCTATGGGCATCATCAGGGTGGAGGGCCAGAGAATGGTTACAAATCCTTCTGTAAAGGGTGAATTAAGGAATTCAATATTTGGACAATTTTGGTTAATTTTGGTCACTTTTTGTAAAGATTTTGGACAATTTTTGGTGAAATTCCAAGACATGATTGTCAAATTATTGTTGTGTTTGAGGAGGTTTCACTCACTGGTCTTGTAGCAAAATTCTCCTTTTCCAATGATATATACATCATTCAATACTTATATATTTAGTGTGTTCAACTCAGGAGCTCATTTTAAATATATACTAAACATTTTTGACAATTTGTTATGTGGACAACACCATTTTAAAATATAATGGCAGGGGATGTCATCTTGCTCCTCATATGAACGTTCAGGGCACCGTCAAGCCAGCAAAGTCACAAGCCCACCAAAATGCTAATAGAACTCACTTAGCTAAATGATTGCAAATTGTCGCCGAGTCACCACAAAAGTTATCAATAAATTGGCTAACAAAAACATAAGCTTGGGAGTAGCGGCAGCAAAAGGTCGGGATGTCAAAAATTCTTGACGAAGCAAGTTGAGAACTCACAATTATCATGGTATTCCCTCGCATCGTTGCTACAAAACAGCCGGGCAACAAGCCAACGGAGGACATGATAACACAGCAACAATCCCCCCCCTTAAATAAAATGACACGTGAAACAACAGCATGTACCTTGATCAATTACTTCGATCTGGCCGAACCACGGCACTCCCATACAAGCATGGTCTATCTACTCCATCAGGAGTTATATAATGTACAAAACGAAAATATCAGTGGTCATAGGGAGAGCTATTTGTTATTGCAATGCCCAATCGAAATACGAAAAAGAAGATCTTACCACTCGCGCCGCGTCAAATTAATCCTCGTCGCGGGCTGCTGTGATAATCCCCCTCGGCTATAGCTCTCATCCGGATGGAACGCATCCGCTTCAACCCCTACCTACAGCTGCCAGCCCACTACGACGAAGTGAAGCAGAAGACACGGAAATGGTTACTAAAAAATAAAGAATACAAACAACATCGCAACCCGCAATCGCAACGCATCGACGGCGGAGCCATTTTCCCGATATCAACAACAGCAAAAACAACACAGCACGTACCTCCATCATTTGCCACAGCACCACCCCCTGCAAGCATGCTCTCTCTTCGTTATTGTTGTGCCATCACATGCTACTTCTGTCGTTGAATTATGGCCAAAACAAAATGGTTAGAGACAGAAAGATTTGTTATTAATGCCCAGTCAAAAAGCAAAGAGGATGATATTATCTTACCACTCGTGCCACATCCAATTCATTAAGCCACGGCAGCCGCGATAATTCCCCACGGCTCTCTCGTCAAGATATCAATTTCAGCCCTCACTCTGCCACTCCCTCGCATACGTGCCTCGATAGCAAAAATAATGGATCGATTCGGGGCCGCGGCATATTCAATACGCACCTCACCCCCTCGTGCAAATAATTGGATAACTCACGCGGTCCCCTCGATGATGCAGACGGCGAGATGATGGCGTCGGAGAATTTCCTGGGCAATCAATTCCGGCACTCACAATTGTTTTGGCTATCATATTATGCCCCCGCCTAGCATCCCCCCAAACGACAATGAATCAAGTCATCCACCATGGCCAAAGTAAAGGTATAGAAAAAGGAGCAGCTGCCGCAAAACAACGAGAATTAGTTGATAGTACGAGGGAATAATTTCACGAGCAATCAATTCCGGCACTGGGTATTTTGTTCAACAAAGAAGGAAATCACTCACGAATTGCAACTCTTCTTGACGAGTTGAAACTGGATCTGATGTTGTTATTTTCGGGAGCATCAGATATAGTGGTCTGAAAATGGAAGCGCCCCTGATGTCGGTATCGCAAAAACACAGCAAAAATGGGGTGAGTATATATTTCAGGTGCATATTTGTTCAGTGCTTTGTTCATGAACAATTGCACCAAAAATTAGAGAGGGGGGAGATGGCACGCGGCGATTCATAGCTGCCAACATTTCTGTTAACAACAATTTGTGCTGCTAACAACCAAGTTAACACCAACCGACAGAGAGTTTGATTTTGGTACAGCTGCACATTGACAAAATCAATTACGGCACTCACAATTTTCGTCTCCCCTTTGCCACTGACTCGCTCCTACACCACAAACACCTCCCTAGAAAATATCCATGCCATGGCCAAAGTAAAAAACAAAGCAAAAAAAGTGAGTATGTATTAGGGGTATATTTCTTCAGTGCTTAGTTCATGAACAACTGCACCAAAATTAGAGAGGGGGGGGGGATGGCAAGCGGCGATTCATAGCTGCCAACATTTCTGTTGACAACAATTCGTGGTGCTAACAACCAAGTTAACACCAACCGACAGAGAGTTTGATTTTGGTACAGCTGCACATTGACAAAATCAATTACGGCACTCACAATTTTCGTCTCCCCTTTGCCACTGACTCGCTCCTACACCACAAACACCTCCCTAGAAAATATCCATGCCATGGCCAAAGTAAAAAACAAAGCAAAAAAAGTGAGTATGTATTAGGGGTATATTTCTTCAGTGCTTAGTTCATGAACAACTGCACCAAAATTAGAGAGGGGGGGGAGTCGCTCCTCTATGACCCCTTTGCCTGCACACCACAAAAACGCCCCTGGAAAAGATCATCCGTAACATGGCCAAAGTAAAGGTACGGCGGAGAGGATCCGCGGCGGAAATAAGTCAAAAGTGAGTCAGTGAAATCACGGCAATGTCAATATTTTTTCTGCAAAACAATTACAGCACTCACAATTGTTGTCGCTCCTCTATGACCCCTTTGCCTGCACACCACAAAAACGCCCCTGGAAAAGAGAACGATTGACATGCCCGTTCGGAAGTAGGAGGAGCGAGGAGCGGCGGCCGAAATCGGATGATAAAATAGGTGAGATCACAATAATCAATCCGCATTTTGACAATCAATTACATCACTCACAATTTTTGTCACTCCTCAGTCACTTCCTCGCCTGCACACTGCGAAAACGCCGGTTGGATGAATCTTCATTAACATCCCCATTTGGAAGTAGGGGGGAGCGGCGTCCAAAATCAGATGAAAAGATAAGTGAGTTCACAGTATGAATCCGTATTTATTATTTATCCACAATCAATTGGATCACTCACAATTTTCGTCGCTCCTCTGTCACTTCCTCGCCTGCACACTGCGAAAATGCCTGTGAAGAAGGAAGGGGGATGACAGCAAATGGTGAGCGGGTGTGACGATTTTCATGGTGGAAAAATGATAAAAATACTGAGCGTGATTCGCGTTGAGAAGCGTCTCACCTTCTTGACTGCTGTTGACGCTGTTGAGTGTGAATGAGTGGTCGCGATCGTTGATAGGACAGCGTGGAAGACGGGGGTGTTGTAACGGTTGATAAGAGGAGTCCGTGGAGCTGGGGCGAGCTACTATGAATTGGGGACGATGATGGTGGAGTTGAGCTTGGATTGCGCCATTGTACAATATCTCGTGTGGATTGGTTGGGCGTGGTGGCCGTTGCTCATTTTTTCTGTTGATATTTCTGTACGTTTCTGGGTTTCAGTCAATATTTATTTGACCATAATTCTCCATAATAAGTTAGAATGGCAAATTTGCAGTCAGAAAGGAGAGGCCTTGGCAACTGTTTGACATTTTGGTTAAGATCAGAATTTTCGTGCGGTCTCGAATCCGGGGTCAAACAGGTGCCATCTCGAATCCGTCTTGTACCTAAAATGTAGGTATCGTAGTAGGGTACGTACGTAAAAACACCAAATTTGGAACCATTCTCTGGCCCTCCACCCATCAAGTGATGCTCCAGCATCCAACGGGCCGTTAATATTGACACTAGAACTCTGTGAAGCTTCTTCCTCGTTTTCATTTGAATGGTCATGAGTAATTCTGTTGACACCTACTTCAATTTCTTGGTTGTCTCTTGGTGGTACTACCGTGGATTCTCTGTTGGCATAGAGTGTTCTATTCCTTTCATGCTGCATGGCATCGACTTCACCTGAGAATGGAAATGGAGGTGGCGGACCAACATCATCAATAATATTGATAGAGTTTGCCCCTGCATTGGACTTCTTTCTTGCTTCTTTGGGGGCTGCTGAGTCTTGAAAAGACTCTGCCAATACAGGAGGCCCCACATCATGAATTTCTTTCGCGCCAACTGGTCGCCTTGATTGGCCCAGTTGCTTTTGTTTGCTGGCTCTCCCTTTGTAGTCTCTAGTAAAAATGCTATCATCGTAATAGGAGCTGTCGTTATCTTCATCATCCGTGGCCAAAGTCGAAATGGCAGAATTAGCTTGAGAAGAGTCTCGTTCGCTAGAGCTTCCGTCAGTAAAGATATATCATTAACGGCACCATTAGCTTCTGCTGGCGTTGATTCGCTCGAAGGCGGCGGGGGAGAGAGGATGCCTTCCTCTGAGTCGTCAAGATCGTTTTCGGTTATGGGTATCAATGGTTGATAAAGATCAGGTGCAACAGAAAATTATCTGCCTATCAGCAAATTCAAGAAGCCTGGCCTTTTTATTGGCCCAGATCAAAACATGAACATCTCTCATAAAAAACATCCAAGATGAAGGATAATTTGGAAATAAATTAAGAAAGAAATCACTATTGATGAGACCCAACACCATCAAGAAAGCCTAGGTATCTACCAGTCAAGACCAAGACAAGTTGGTTTATACTGATTCCCTCGTAGGGATCAAGTTACTGGCTTGTCTCTGCCCCCCAAAGTGTTGAGTTCACTTCTTTCGAGACAGGAAAAAAACATTGAATCTTTTCAACTCAAGATTTTTCCACCCCAATTGGAGTGTACAATAACGCTCGGCAGAGAACATGTTGCAGTGCTGCGAATGGATTGAGACACCTTCCAGAAAATTTGCCAAGTCTAGCGCAAAGTTTTTTTTGTAATATTCATATCAAAAGTTGTTACTGTTGCCTTAAGAAGCACAAGAAAACTTCCAATCGCATAAGAGAACTATTCAATGAATCTAGTCTTAATGACACTGCTGATGATTGGGATTAAGCTACCGCTATGCCATTTCTTCTCTGCGCTGCTTTAACTTTGATATTGAGTAGTACACAATGATGTTGTGATCAAGGTGCGAAGATAGTTCAATACAGAGGTTGATATAAGACCAGGGATACATATGATTTGTTGCAAAATTAGAGAAAATGACGGAAAGAGGATAGTCACAAGTCCCAAATCCCAGATCCCAGATCAGTTGACGGCGAAATAGAGCTAGCCCGAACAATGGCTTTAAACTTGCGCAATCAAAATTATCAAGAAGTAGACGACACGTATCTTTTTATTGCAGTATTCTTGTATCATGTAGGAAGTAAATTGATCAATATGACATGTCATTCAGTATACTCTTAACTCTTATCTAACCTAATGAAATAATTGATTCAGAGGTTCTATTAAGATATCATTTTAGTCTATTGGTATTACATATCAATATCTGCATTGGGATTTCTTCTATGATCAGGCAGGAGCTTTTGCTGGCCCAAGATGTTAAAGCCAATGGAGGGTGCCAAACCAGATGCATATTGATTTCAAAAACATTCTGCTTGCACGCCTAACATCAATGCACCTTTTACGTAAAGCAATCAAGCTTTTAAAAGGTATTCAGGTCAAGCTTGGCTTGCAACACATCAGAGATCGATTTTTCTTTCAGACATTCCCCCAATTTTGCAAACCCCCCTTCCTCGGATTGATTAGGACTATCCCCCTGACGATGGAATCAGAAAATGTTATGCTAGCATGCGTTGCGAAAAGGAGATAATCATATGAAGAACTTGCAATAGACATGCGATGTAAATTCACCCAAGAAATGACAATGTCAGGCCACTTTTACTTTTCAAGACAGGTAGGATTGACACTCTCTTTGTTTCCATAGTACAGGTAGTGAGTGTACTATGCATGCATTAACTGACAGCAAGGCTCTTCCTTGCAATTGTGGCAAGTCCCTCATCAATCTCCTCCTCCGCCTCCTCCTTCTTCTCTTCCACATCCTTCCCCTCATTCTTTACGCCATCATCACCGCCCTCACCATTCTCACTGTCATCGTCGTCATCATCCCTCAAAGGAGGCAAATCCTCCTCATCATAAATAATTTCAATTCGTAATGTACAGCTAGGGCAGGTGGCAACATCCTCTCCATCCCAAAGTTCCTCTAACGAGATGGAGAACTTGTCGCCGCAGGGGCAGGGGTAGGTGTAAATTTGGGTCTTGATATCGTAGTCGAGGTCTTCGAATTCTACTTCTTCGTAAATGGACATTATTGTTTTCTTCTTCCGGTTCTACAAGAAATTGTAGACTTTGTCGTTCTTCAAATAACGTATTCACTTGTCTCTTGAAGTTGATGGATGCGTGTTCTCTCTCTGATGATAATTACTTTCTGTATAGTGTCGTGGATGGTATGTTAGGTGCCAACCAGGTTTAGATGGGATGATGGGTGCACAATCCCATCGTCTTGGTATTTTCTTGGTGTTGGTTGTGGTAGGTACATTAGGTACTTTAGGTACATGTAGCTTGTTGTGCAGGTAGGTAGGTGTGGTTTGTGGTGGTGTGAGGTGTGACTCATGAAGGGCGTTGACTCCCTCTATTCATAAACAATGGAGGCACGTAAAAAATGAGTGGCTGAATTAGAGTAGTGTTGCCACGTGGAAGCAATGGGACCGTCCGAAGGGATTGCAGGACTCCCAAAAATAAGTGTGTAGATAATTAACGGTGGAATTAATAACGTGGAACTACGGTGAGTGGCCCCAAGAAAAAGGGACGGACAGACAATGATGGTGCCGATTTAGGCGCCAACAATAAATTTGCTCACCTCCATTTTTTTTTCTATACCCCAAATAAAATCACTGCCACCATGTCTGATTCCGAAAAATATGCCATTGACTCCTCCGATGCCGGTGCCGCCACCGAAATCCCCATGGAAGCCGGTCAGATCAAGAAGGGAGGGTGAGTGAGGTTTTTTCCTGTGGTGACGGCATGTTTTTCAATGACGCGGTGGACTTTCACTGTTGGCTGGGGTTGTCTTGGCGGCCATCTGCCCTTTTGCCTCTGCGTTATCTCTCATTCATTGCTGAACAAAAACTTTGCCTGGACAATCTCTCTATCTCCTTATATTACAGTTACATGATGATCAAGGGAAAGGCCTGCAAGGTCCTCAGCATCTCCGTCTCCAAGACCGGAAAGCACGGCCACGCCAAATGTAACTTTTTGGCCGTCGACATTTTCACTGGCAAAAAGTGCGAAGATATGATTCCCTCCTCCCACGGAACCACCGTCCCCGTCGTCACCCGTACCGAATGGGAAATCATCGACATTGGAGAGGACGGCGAGCTCACCCTTATGGACGAGGGCGGAAACCAGAAGACGGATGTTAACCTCCCCACATATCCCGACAATATGGCTCAGGAAATCCGCGATTTGTGGGATGACGGGGAGAACCAGGTTCAGGTCTCTGTCCAGGGTGCTATTGGGCTTGAGCAGGTCATTGCCTTCAAGAAGGAGAATTAGATTTATTACTCATGTGAGAGTCTCATCAGTATTGTTGGCATGTAATGTGTCCAAGAAGAACGAAGACATCTTGGCTTATTTGTTGAATGGGGGGGAATCTCTCTCATGCAAAAAAACAAATACACATAATTCAATTGTGTATATAAATTTTGGGGGTGAAGAATATTTTGACTGTATTTTATTGGATGGTGTGACATGATTAATCATTTTTGCTCCATCTGATGAATTGTCCAAGTTGTAATGGATATTTTGGAAGAGTGACACGCTGTCATTTAGTTTGGACACCATCAAGCAGAGCTACAGAATGTGTTAGTGTAACCTATCTTAGTGAATTAACTTTATGGTAACATGTTATCTGTCAAATGTCATACAGGTAGACCCTTTATTGTGACCCCCCTCCCTTGCTATTTCAAGCGAGGGGCGATGGTGTTCCCATGCCCATCTAAGTGAAATAATTTAAGCTCTACCATACGATAATCTGAGAAAATAATTTCATGGTACGATCTTTCCCCCTGTCTTTAAAGCAAGGCATTTCCTACGCCCCCACCAGCTTCGAATGTTAACACCGCATTTGTATTTGTATTTGAATGGAGCTTGCCCACACTTGTCTTTTTGTGGCTTGCCCAAGCAAAAACCTGGCATCTTGCAAACAGTACTGTTCCATCGATGAGCAAGGCATGACAAGGCATTCTTGAGTGATCATTGCATGCAAATAGCTCACCTTGAAACCTATGCAAGCCATTAGATTACCACAATTGGATGTATTGGTCTCTCATTAGTTCGGTGCCAGCATGCAGATGTGGCAAAAAACACTTGACAGTTTTGGAATTTAGCCAAAAAAGGTCTTCACTTTTGTTGAGAGTTATGAGCTCCACTCGGTCAGCGCTTAGTGGTGGTGTTTAGCTCACAACTCTCAACACACCTATCATAGCATACCACGGGGAATGAGACTTTCACTGTTGGCCAGATTTTAGCCAAAAAGAGGGTTGAAAACACATGGCAACCTGGCAACATCATGTGAATCAGGTTCCCCATCTTAGCAAAATGTAGATAGTAACTTTGCTGGGTGGTTTCTCACGAGAGTGGCATAAACTCCACTCGAAGTCCAACAAGAACTCTTTAGAAAGGATACGCATCCACAAAACACATAGCAATTTTAACATGAAGTCGGGGAGTGAATGTTGGAGTACTCAAGCTATACCTATCCGTGTCTAATGAGATGGACTGGACTGTTTCTTACTTAGAGACGAGTGAATAAATGTGGTACACTGTTCACTGTTGAAGTAAGTGCTACATCTCTGTCACGACTGAACTAAGTGCATCCACATCTTGGAAGGGGACCATTGTATTGCTGTCATGACTACCTTAAGTTACTTCTAACTCAACAACGTCAAAGCAAAAGTTTTAACCTTGATTGAGCAATAAAAAGTTGCCCCCTCCCCTGAACGTCAAAATTTCACATAAATATACCACCAGCCCTAAAAGTCACGGAACAAATCTTGCTGACCAGAGCTCAGTCCCGGTTTGTTCGAGGGTGCCTCATTCTCCACATGCCTATAAGAGTCAAAGTGCGATGCATCGAGCGGGTCCTTGATCAGCGGAATCCATGGAGCGGGGATCTGTTTCTGCAACAATTTTTCTGTTGTGATAACACCAAACCATGCATGGTCACGAATGTCCATGTCCGCCCGAGCCAGGCACCCGAAACGATTGGACTGACGACGTACGATGAGGCGTTGGATAAGATCCTGCGCAACCTCGTTCACCACGCCGCCGGGGGGGAAAGAATACTTTACCTGCACGATCCTCTTGAAAAGACTGACTTGGTCGGTACCGTACGAATAGAACGGCGAACGCCCCACCAGCATTTCGTAAATTAGCACACCGAACGCCCAGTAATCCACGCCCTTATCGTGACCCTTGGAGAGGATGATCTCGGGAGCGAGGTACTCGGGCGTGCCGCACAGGGTGTACGTCTTGTCCATGACAATCTTCGCAAATCCCAAATCGACAAGGACACAGTATCCCAATGCATCAATAAGAATGTTCTCCGGTTTCAAATCGCGGTAGGTAATGTGCCTATGATGCAAGTGTGCCAACGACTCCAGGATGCAGGCCGCGTAGAAACGAGAGTTGGCGTTGGGGATGCCATCCCGTGTCTCGGTATGGATTACAGAGAAGAGCTCGCCGCCCTGCACAAGTTCGATGAGCATGTAGAGATGACGATCGTCTTGGAAGGTGCAGATGAGGTTAACGACGAAGGGATGGTCGATGGAGGTCATGATGTTCTTTTCGCGAATAACACCCTCCACCTGGTGATGACCAATGATTTCACGTTTATTCAACATCTTGAGCGCGTAGGCGACGCCCGATTTCTTGTGACTAATGAGCCACACTTTACCAAAGGTACCCACACCCAAAATGCGGAATTTGACAAGGTCCTTAAAGTCGATGGTACGATCGAGTTTGGGTGCTAGGGGAGCCATGGCCTTGCCAAGCCTAGAAATGTGTCCGATAACGCTCTCAATGGCACTCTTCGTCAATACGCCACATGTAGACTTCTCTTCCGCAGTAATCGTTTGTCGACTAACCGCTCCATCCTCGGCCTGAATTAGCTTCTCCCCAAAGTAATCCCCCGGACTCAAATTACTTATCATACCATTCTCATTCGCAACTGTAATCTTTCCCTCCCGAATAATGTATAGATTCTGCTTCGCGGGCTGTCCCTCCTCGGCAAGGACCTCCCCCTGGTGAAACGTCACCTCGGAGACCAGGTCCGTCAATCGCGCCATCTCATAGGGTTGGAACTGCGAGTTGGCAAAGATGGGCACGCCCATCAAGACACGTTTTTTCATCGCATGGTCAATCAAATCCTGCAACGGGCCCAAAGTCTTCTCGAACGTTTCCCTCGACAGACACAAAGTGACGCTGGCAGTTTCAGCGGTAATGTTCGCGAGGCGGGGATCCCCCGTGATCAGTGCGCGTTCGCCGAAAAAATCCCCCGGACCGAGGACCTGATCGACGTACTGAGAATCACCAAAACCAATGTCGTGGACCTTCACGCATCCCTCCTTTAGGATATAGAATACTTCCCCCACATCTCCCTTATTGATGATACGATCCCCCACCTGAAAGCTCACAGTAGTCAACGCATCGCCAATCTTGATCAACATGGCCTCATCAAGGTCTGTCAAAAATTGCACCTTACGCAACACATCCAACACATCCTTCTGCTGACTCGCATTGTTATTGGCAAGCATGTACCTAAACGTACGTTGATCGACCTTCCACAGCTTACAATCCGAATTGGCAATACAGGTAGCCGCACGGGGACAATTGTATAAAAGGGCTAATTCCCCAAACGACGCCCCCCGAGCACATGCCCCCACGTGATTCCCATCCACAGCAAAGCTAATATTACCATCCTCCACCACGTAGAAATAATCCCCGACTTCCCCCTGTTGAATAATCATGGTCCCGGCGGGTACACTATCCGCCTTCATGGCATCAATCAGAAGCCTCCTCTCTTCCTTCGTCAAACTCGAAAAGATGAAATTATCCGCCAACGAATCATCAATAAATTGGACGGCGGCATCGGACTTTGGATAGTTGGGTACAACAAAGTCCTCGGACAAGTCGAGGGGTTCCGCGAAAATATTTTGGGCACGTTTTGCCTTGGCCTTGCTGTGGATGTTGATGGTGCGTTCTCGACTTTCTACGTCGGTGGATTTCATGTTGGGATCCTGATGATAAAAACAAATGGCACACAAGATATGAGCACATTTAATAATGCATGGGGGGAGGGGCGGGGATGAATTATAAAAGTTATCACCGTGATGAATATTTTTCAGGGCGTCAGTAGGGCAGGGCAGATAGGCAATGAATATTCGTGGCCTAGTCGTGAACGCCCCCCCCAAGACCAAGCTAAATAATTCACAACCGCCCCAAATTTATGATTCCAAAAACTCACCATATCGTCAGATTTATTTGTCTGGACTGCCGGCGCCTGCTCCGCTTGTGTCGCCTTCGCCGTTGTTGTCCTCGAAGCCGTTGCGCTCTGTGGACCGCCGTTCGACGAAGCTGAGGCACCGGTGTCCTTACTGTTGCACGAACCCATTTACTAGCGCGTCCTTAATCAAGTGACGCGCTTTTTTGTTTGTTTGTCTATTTCGTTGGCGTTCGGGTGCACGGTGGTGATGATTGTTTGGCCGTACGATATGTTGTCCTTCGCGGCGGTGGTGGGAGGAGACGACCGGGATTATGATTGTGCGATGCCGATGGGACGGATTGGATACGATATCTTCTGTTAGGAATTAGGAATGGCGATTGCAGTGTTGTTCTGTTGTTTTGTTTTGTTGTTGTGTGTTATCGTGCCTAATTTTGGATAGTTATGTATGATTTTTGGATAGTTGATTATGCTTTTGAATACAACTCTGCTGGTCGTAAAAAGGAATCTTTAGAATGAATGAAATACTAATTCCTATGTGAAATAAATATCTCAAAAGATAGTCATCCAAACTTTCAGTCCCGCATCTGAACTCGGCAGGCCCCTTCCTATCTTTTGTTTCCCCTTCATTTCAGTTAGATCACGGACAGGTCGTTATTGTAGGAGGTCCCCTTCTCATTTTTTGTTATTTTATCATCCCGCCCCGCCTCTTCCCACCACTGGTACATCTACATACCTGCTACACACACCATCGCTCACACCTTTGGATGTAAAAGAGGATGTGTAGCATGGTGTGCATCAGGCTATATGCTATGACGATGGGTTGAAATGTGAAGGGGTGTCAAGCGTAAAGCGTCAGTTGAACAGTTGTGTTTTACTCTTTGAGAAAAGAGAACTCTGGATTTTTGACATCTTTCTACATACAATGACAACCGAACGCGAACTGCATTCGAATCATTGCTTGACCAAGACTGTGAAGGTCTGTAAAAGGTCATAAATATGTGTGAACAATCATAACTTATTGAACACTGATATGGATACAACAAAGAAGAATAAAGTTTCAGCTCAAAGGTGTGTTCTTGATCCCGAGCACATCTTATCTATGGATACCCCGGGTGAGCTCAGAGCAAATTGAGGCAGTTTACGAAGTAGAGAAGACACCAAGAATCAACGCCCCAGGAGGTCCAGAGACTCTAGCTGCAGAAGATGAGGCTCCAATGCATCCGTCACAAATTGCTGCCTTGTATGGCGATGAAAAGGACCGTATGAGTAACAACGTGATGAACAAGAAATCTACGATTGAAAATGCAGATACTTGTGAAGTTACTTCTGGAGTTAGTACTGATCAAGCATCTGCAGCAATATTTACACCAACACCTACGTCGGCAGCACCAGAGATCTTCCAACTGAGCTATCTGCCTCTGGCGGTAGCACTGACCAAGCTTCTGCAGTAACACCGTTCAGAAGACCTGCTTCTTCAGCACATATTGAGCGAGCTGCGACTCCTTCTGCCGGCCCACAAACAGCTTCAACAACTCGACCCATGTCCACATTGCATACTACCCTAGACGGAGTGGATTTATCTACTTTCTACACTGTAGAAGCTACACTCGTGCCAGATTCTACCACCGTGCATACCAAAGAGCATCATCAATCTTCTACACCCGTGTATGATGCTATTCTTGTAGAGTCACCAAAACCATGGTGGAGGCAACGCCAGGGCTTCTTTTTGATCGGAATGACTGTAATGATTGGCGCATTGTTGGCAACATTGATGGTGACTAAAAAGGATGATACAACGGAGGAGGATGATACAGAAACAGCAATCAAACTTCATCCCAATGATTCAGACTCATGCGCAGTTTTTAAGAAGGCTTTATTTGAAACAGAATGTGATGACTGCCAGCCGAATGTTGCTATCGATGGAAACATGGTAGTTGTCACAAAGAATCATGAATATGTACAATTCTTTTCAATCGTCAACGGTGAGCTTGAGGTCGAGTCAACATTCAGTATTGATTATGCAGCATGTATGGTTGTCATAGCTGTGCATCTGTTCGAAAGGAGTTCTTCAGGAGTTTGGGATGAGGCCACATCAATCACACCCAAAGACATGGATGAAAGTGCATGGTTTGGAAGATTTGGCATTGATGGAGGAAGAATGGTTTTTGGAGCAGTAAATGATCGAGATGTTGGCTCGGTGTCATATACAATCACTTAAATGGTAGCTGGGATCTGAAAACCAAGCTCACCCCAACCATACCAAACTTGAGAAACTTTGGAAGAACTGTAGCGATAAAAGGCAACATCATTGTGGTTGGAGATCGTGTCTATGGAGACCCTAGAAAAGGTGCCTATTTGTATATATATATGATGCAGCTTCAAGTTCGTGGCAATTGCATGCAAATATTACAAATGACGATTGCGATCAGTGGTTTGTCACTTCTCTATCAATACTAGATGCTGGATTAATGGCATCATCTTTAATTTTTTCATAGAGGATGCCCTCGTGAAGATGGCGGAATAGGTGCAGCGTTCTATTATCAAGGCAATCACAGTGAAGGCTATACATGCAATCGCAGAAAATCCAATCCTCAAATGGAACATTCTACGATAACTTTGCGCACAATAATCAGCTTACAATTGATGGAGGGAATAGGATTTCGGCAGTTGGCATTAACAGAAAGTGGAACGGAACAGTATATTTATTCACACAAATTAATGATGACTGGGTAGAATTTGCAAAGATTAGTGAATCTGAGATCACAGAACACTTCGGTGATGTTGTTGACTTGGCTGGGAACAGCATTGTGATTGCATCGGCCAATAATGCATATTTTTTCTCAGTGGAAGAATGTCTAAGTCTAATTTGATTTCCGACGTTGAAAGCAGCAAATTATCATGATCTAACTCCAACCAGTCCATCAAACATACATTGAATACATGTCCAGTCCCGCACCACCAGCTTATGTATTACCAGGGGGTACGTCGCAGGAAAAACAACTCTCTCTTTCGTGCCAAGTGCTGGCCCTGCATGGCAACGAGTGAAGCTTCATGAGAAGAATCCATCAATTTCATTGATATCTCATCCCTTTTCTCCCACGCACTTGGAGGGCGTTTATCTCTCACAGACTAATCAAACGCATGTATTTCACCTTCCTTGATCTTCCTTCATCATTTACAAGGTATCTTAAACTTCTGCCTATCAGATTACATCAGTTTCAGTCACCCGGGAATTCAAACAAAATAGCAGCGCAATGTATGGCTGACTTTTATGTGAGCAGCTACAATCCAATTCAGCTCGAATTGGCTAAAGCTTGATGGTTGTTCTCATTGCCCAATAAAGGTGCTTCCAGCTAACATACGAACATTGACTTTTAAGTCAGTTTATCAAGCGGGGATTGTTGTATGTTCGTGTGGTAGCTTTTTAGTCAGATTTGATTCAGTTTGCACAACGCCACATCACATCAATAGAAGAGCAATATATATATATACAGCAGGAACAACTGTAAAGAATTGATGGACGGCATTTCTCATCATCCAAACTGTTTTTTGTTAGCGAAAACCAACTTTTCCTTCTCAAAGGGTTGACGAATGACGAACTTTGCTAAAAACGGAACTTTATGATTCCCAACATCTCTGGCAGCCCAAGCTTACCAAAGAAATCTGGCCATGTCACTTGGCCTCACAAAAGAAACGCAATATAGCCAGAAGTTACCTACAAACCATTGTAGAAGATGGAAGAAGTTTATTTTTTCCTTCCGGAATTGCCTACATGATTCCATTGTAGACCTTCATTGTATTGTAACTAGCAACTTCACTTGTAGCTCAGGCCTCAATTTTCATAGGATAACTCATGAACTTTCATCTTCATTCCGTACAAGTAAGAGACTTTATAAGAAGCAAAACCATCACCAATGGCACGAGAAAATATCTTGCATGGGACTGCACTGGCCACCTTCAACGTATCGGCGTTGAAAGATGCCTTTGTCCCACTTCATATGTTTGATGGGATTTGATTACTTCCAATACTATCTATTGTAGAAATTTCAACAAGGCATCACTTGGCTTGGGCTTGTCTTTTCAAGCTGAAGGATTTGTAACGAACATGCTGCAAATGTGAATAGAATACAACTTACGAAACTCTGCCTTCTCTCCTCCCGATTAGGAAACTGTGTATGAAGCAAAACCGCATGCCCTTTCCCACCTTTTTAGAAGACATGATTTGTTGTAAAGGGAACTTTTCAGGTTAGATTTAGATTTCCCGTCCTCATAATATGGTACCCCATAACTCAAGAAGGTTCAGAATATTTGCCGTTGTGACTGATCTGCATGTCGCCATTGGCACTATGCACCAGAGGTACCAAGCAACCGGCAGCCATTTTAGCTCAAGCCAAATCTGCCGAGGACCCTCTTCTCTCTTCTGATCCTTCACAGGTGAGATGAGGCAGAAGCATTGTCATCCATTGTACCCCATGGCTGTTGGAGACTTGGGGGAGGTATAGAAAAGATGTGGCGCCATTCCCATGACAATGTTCGACCTCTTCCTGTTATCATTATGCACCAGAGAAACCAATCAATTGACAGCTGTTTCGTCGGTTAAAGCCAAATATGAAGACCCTCGTCTGAGCGTTCAACAGTGAGTTGAGGTCGAGGCGGAAGCATGACCATACATTTCGCCCCATGGTGGATGTATGGAAAGAATGCACCCATGACAATATTTTGCTTCTTGGTGTCATTATGCGCTGTTTCGTCGGCTCAAGCCAAATAACTGAGGGCTCTCTTCTTACTTTTAAGCATTCAAAGGTGAGTTGAGGTGGAAGCATGATCATCCAGTGTTCCCTACTGTGTCTGTTGTAGACTTGGTGGATGTACTGAAACGATGTGGCAACATTCCCATGTCACTCTTTTATTTCTTGGAGATTCCATTATGCAGAAGTATCAAGCAATTGCCAGCCATTTGAGCTCAAGCCAAATCTGAGGGCCCAAGTTGAGGTGGCCGCCGCAGTACCATCCATTGTGCCCCATCGCCGTTGGAGACTTGGTAAAGGTATAGAACGTAATTGACAACATTTCCACGGCACTGTGCCATCTCTTAGAGTTGTCCCTATGTGCCAGATGTACTATCCAGCATTCTTGACAGTCATTTCCGCTCAAACCTATTCCAAGGGCCCTCTTTTGAGCATTCAAAGGTGAAAAGGTGAGTTGAGGTGGAAGCATGCCCATCCATTGTGACCCATATAACTGTTGGACACTTGGTGGAGGTAGGGAAAGGATAATGTGGCTACATTCACATGACACTGCTTAATATCTTCTTGCTGGAATTATGTGTTATGAAGTAAATAACAAAAAAACTAGTAAAACAAAACACACGCCGACGACAAAACTGGAGCCCCGCCGAGGGCTAAAATCGAAAAAGAAGAGAACCCGAATTCGTTGCGGGAAGAACCATCGAAATACGACCAAGGCGGATCGAGATCAAGATCTAAGAATCGTCCATCGCGCGACACGCGCGGGGACCATTTTTCTTTCCTTTTCGAAATTGACGCGTGAAAAAGCAACCTTCTTCAAGAGAAGATGAGGAGAAAGTAGCTTTGACGAGCAGTCAAAAACTAGAAAAGGAAAGAAAAACAAAAATGGAGGAAGCAGGGCACTTCAATTGTGTGTCGTAGAAAATTTATGGAGGAG
>JALLAU010000527.1:0-14528 GCA_036939495.1 Thalassiosira hispida
TAAACTGTACGAAAACGTACTGAAAACCTGAGGAAACTGTAAGTATCCTCATCTAAATGCAAAGCTCTTTGGTACTGCGGTAAAGAGTGCCAGCAAAAACATTGGAAAGCTGGCCATAAATTGACTGCGTGTAACAAAATTGATACGCAGTATCTCGGGATGGCATCACACAGGACCGACAAACAAATATGGCAGCATCTTCTTCTTGACTCGACATAATTTCTCAAATATGTCTGCATACTCAGAGTTTAGAATATGAAATCCCTCAATAAAGCATGTCTACATCTACTCTACTCAAAGTTTATGCATGTAATAAAAGTATGTACATGCAACTTTAACAAACGATAGTGAATTTCCATAGAGATTGTGTGTGTCATCCTTTCAAACATTGCGACTGTCAGCCAAGGCCGCCTCAACCAACAATGCAATCTTACTCAACGACGGGCCAAACACACCATCACGCCTCAAATATTCCTTCAACTCTACCGAATCCGCCGACTTGCCATGCGTAACATGCTTGCTCTTTTTCATCTTCTTCAAATAGTATTGTTCATACTGTTTGGCCACTGACTCTTTATGTTTTTGCTTCGCGTCTGTACCTTCCAAGATGAAGTCGAAGAATTTAAGCGCTGACATGGCAGGGTTGTCGATGAAATCATCGAGGCTCATGGTGTACACTTGTAATTCCTTTGATCCCCTGCGTTCCGATAAGGAAGTTTTCACCTTCATTTGGGCCTGTTTCAATTTTACAATGTTATTCGCCATGCGCAATATGTCTCCCCCGTTGTCATAGCCCTGAATCATCAATTCCGCCGTGGCCAGTCTCAATCCCTCGGGCGGATCATAATTCACCAAGTGTTTTAGGAAGTTGGCATTCTTTAATTTTTCTTTTGTTTGGTACAACGACAGGCAATCATTGTGGATGCCATCGAATTCTTCCCGCGTGAACAGCTGATCTCCAAATTTTACGCCCAATGAATCATACTTCATTTTGGACAGGGTGGGTATGACCATGTCTGCATATGTGTCAGATATTTTGTCGTCGTCGTATTCTATATCGCATGGATTTTGATCCTTCACCCAAGATTCAGGACTAATAGTGGTTTTTGTTGCATAGTAACGAGAGTTGAAACGAGGAGTTGATGAATAAATGCAAGTAAAAAAAGCATGTTGTATTTTGAGCAGAGCACAATAATACCGTGGAAGCAAATACTGGCAGAGTTGTCCATACACATCAAAACTATCACAAACAACTCACGTTGGCACCCGAGCATGATAATGATAATTCGAAACAGCAATCGAAAATGGATTTCGTACCAGATGCACAACTTTGACTCCCCTCTCGTGCTTTGAATGACCTTTACCGCCCTCTAACAATATGTGTGCCAATTCATCTGGTGTGCAGAATAAATCAGGGCTGAAGTAGGTAGATAGAGTGCATAATATCATAGTGATCGATATATATATATGAGTTAAAATAGACGGATCTTTTGGCAATAATATATTACAGTCAGCTGAAGAAAACACTTACGCATGCTGCACTGAAACGGTCCCCGTCTGCAAATGTATTCGAGCACACGGAGTTTGCGGAGGATGCCTCCTTCGTCGTACGGGAGACTTGTTCCCAAATTCTGTAAGCTTGGGACCTCCAATCATGAAGAATTCAGATGTTAATGTGTCGATTAGATCCATTTGCAAATCGTGCTGATGGGGGGGGGGGGAAGGCAGAGAGCGAAATAATGAAATAATATGAGGATCTGGAGAAGCAAGCAGAATCGAAGTAGGCACAGAAATACCAAATACCAGCACCAGATAAACTCACGCCTGTTTTATGATAGGAAACTATGATCACAGAATATGGATAACCATCAGCATCATCTTGAGCACCAACGAATGGGGACGGTAGAGCTTTTTCCCGTTTAGCAGAGTCATCTTGATTTTGGGCACCACCACCACCGAATAAGGACAGGAAAGGTTGAAATTTCCCCTTTAACCTTCTACGCTGATCGAATGTATCAGCTGCCGTGTCATGATCACGATGACCACCATCGAATAGGCCTATCGAATGAAGTGAATCAATGGCTAAATGCGCCACGATTACGGTGACCGCTAGGGCGCCGAGTAGACATCTTTTCGATGGCGTCATGATAAATAGGTTGACAATATATGTTGTAGGGGCTGGGAGCAGGGATGTAATAATATCTGGGCGTATTTGGTATTATGTGGGAGAAATGGAGCGCCGCGGCGCGGTGGATTATGATTACAGAATATGAGGCGCCATGGTCATTGTTGGTCGTTGTTTTGTCAGTCTTTGGTGAGTCGCAAGTTGCTCATCTTGAATGACCCATTTATATCCAATATGTTATCCCCAAATCCAAATGAGAAATGGATATAAATTGGAGTCGAGTCGATTCGAACTCTTCTCGACAACAACCACCAACCACCATGAACCATGATGTGACGAACAAAAAACGGCAGCGCGAGATCAGGAGGAAACTCTAGCATTCAATAGCTAGCAATAGTAATAGCAAGAGCCACCACCACACCTATTATTATTACCATGAACAATAATGCACCCCCACCGCCCGAAATGCCCGACGTCACCGACACGGGCACAATCATCGGCCAAATCAAACCTCAACAACCTCTCGAACCGACGCCCATCCATCTCGTCCCTCCCGAAGACGAAGACGCCGGAAACGGAAAGGATGACGATGACGATGATGCCATGGCTGTAGATGATGCAGACGCGGAAGAGGAAGTGATCGACGAGGAGGATGCGCTCCACACTATTGAAAAATTGCGGAGCGATGATCTGCCGTCACGTGTGGAAGCGGCGCGCAAATTATCGACTATTGCACTGGCCCTCGGACCGCAACGCACCCGCGACGAACTGTTGCCATTCCTGAGCGACGGAGTCGACGACGACGACGAGGTTCTCGACGCCATTGCCACCTCCCTGGGGAAATTAGTTCCCCACGTTGGCGGCAAGGAACACGCCGCATCGTTATTGCAACCGCTCGAATTATTATTGGCAGTCGAAGAAAATGTTGTTCGCGAAAAAGCCTCCGCCTCCGCCATTGCCGTCAGCCAAACTTTGAACGATGCCGACTATCAAAAGGAATTCATATCCATGATCGGAAGGCTCGCCACGAAGGAATGGTTCACGGCGCGTATATCGGCATGTGCGCTAATCCCCGTGGCCTTTCCGAAAATGACGACGGATATGCAAACATGCCACCTTAACTATTTTGCAGCGCTGTGCAAGGACGATGCTCCCATGGTACGACGCATCGCCTCGCGCAATTTGGGTCCGTTATTGTTAACTGTGGTACGAACTGTTGGTCCATCGTCCTTGGGGGAGAATGGTGTAGTGTCAACTAAATTGTTGGATTTGTATGAATCGTTGGCGGGGGGCGATCAGCCCGATAGTGTGAGGTTGCACACCACCCAGAATTGTGTTGGGTTTGGTCAGGCCATGACGTTGATGAAGGAACGGCCATCGAGCTCGCCTACATCTTGGAGTACGGATGGTACGGGGGGAGGGGGGGATAGTGAAACACTCGGACGTATCGATGTTCTGGTCAAGCGTATATTGCCCTTGATCGTGGCGACCATTGACGATCGTTCCTGGCGCGTTCGATGGACGGCTGCTTCCAAATTCGCATCCGTGGTACACGCCTTTTCATCCCTCAATATGACCATGGACGCATTGGTCCCCGCTTATGAAAAATTATTGCAAGATCCCGAAGCAGAAGTTAGGACAGCCGCCACCTTTAATTTGAGCGAGGTTGCCAAGACTGGTGCAATGGTATACCCTGCTGGAGTTAGCGGAGAGGAGGATAGTCAGCGTATACCTGTTGCTACACGGCTGGTCAAGCGCGTCATGACGTTGACTGAGGATGATAGCGAGAATGTGAGGGCGGCGTTGGCAATGGTGGCTACCGATTTGGCACCTGTATTGGGGAAGGACGATACCATTTCGCACCTTTTGCCACCCATGCTATTGTTGCTTCGTGATTCCACGTCGGAAGTTCGTCTTAATATCATATCATCATTGTCACTACTGAACGAGGTTATTGGGGCTGAGCTATTAACGCAATCATTACCACTCCCCGCAATACTGGACCTGGCTGGCGGCCATTATTTGTTGGAGTTTCCTTTAAACTAACCTTCGAAATCGAACCAACCAAGCACAATAATTATTCGCTGAGTACGAAAATATCCAGCCACTATCAACGTAATAAAAGTCGGAGCACATTTCCTTTTCATTTTCAGTGCCACATATTACCCATCAAATTCAAATTAGGCCATCATGAGCAGAACTCGAAAGAAAATACAACATATGATGTTGAGTGATGATTATGATGCTGTTGGTGCATCAGGATCATTTATAGTGCATCCAGATAAAGGCTATGCATATTTCAAAGAGCAGTGGAATCAATCATCTGCAGCTGCAGCGCGTGGAAATAATGAACATTATGATGGTTCAAAGCTGCGTAGCGAGGATCGCAATGAGTTTCAGTTGCCTCCAAAGAAGAAGAGGCACAAAGTGAAAGTAAGCGACGGTGACCAGAAGAAGCAACCGCCTGATAATGGTCCGATTGAAAACATGGAATTCGTGAAGGATTGCAAGGAAGAGGAAAGTTGTGGTGATGACATCACGACAGTAATAAAAGCAGCATCTATCAATAATCATACGAACACCAATCCAGAATATGTCAATGGCATCCACCAACGGCCAAGCAGAAGCACCCATTATGATAACAACACTCTGCTATACCAGCACTTATCCATTCCTGAAATTGACAACTTGGTCGGATGGGCAACTTCTCACCAGGGTGGCATCAATAATACACACGATTCTAATTCTGTTGCAACAATTAATGCTCTTGAAGATGAGAAACTGCAATACAAAGAGCAGAGATTGGGATTGTCACTACATCATCATGCACCTATGGCGCCACCTCCTCCATCTCACATTGCCTTTCTGCATCATATCATCTCCAAAAAGTTGACGATGCCAGGAACCACTTTAAACAAAAAAGAGGGAACAGCAGCTGATAATGATAGTGGTGATGATGAGGGGGGTATCAGTACAACAATGCCCATGACATTACAAAAGAATGATAAGATGATGGATACTTCCGCCTACGTTGCCGTAGGAATGGCAGTGGAAGAATTATTAACCATGGCCCTCATGCCATTGGCAGAGGCACACGTTGATCGCTGTCGTCGGATGGAAAGTAGACAAGAGGATGATCATTATGATGCAGTTGCTGATAGTAGTAGTACTGCGGGGTCAATAGATCAACGGCACGATGCAAGCAAGCAACAATATTCACGTAATAGACAATCACCTATGGATCCATTATTTCATGCATGGACGCTCCCGCCAGCCGAAGCCATGGTTCAGTTGGCAGTAGGGGAGGATGGATCTTCGAATGATGATGTACTTGTGCCATTCTTGAAAAGATACTCCCAGCATCATTGTCACCAAGTTGTCGAGAAAGCAAACAAAGATGAATACAAGTAGAGCACGTAGGGGAGGGGCACGAATGTCGGCTGGAAAGACGGGTATTATGAGATGCATCTAACATGCCGACGTTGAGCCATGTTTGCAGAAAGGATCACCTAGCTAGAGTAGTATGGAGGTACTCGGAAAGTGTTTGGGAATGAAATTGAGTTTGAATCACCATCTCTGCAGATGTGATATAGTAGACTGATTCCTGTGCAGCGCAAGCCTGCCGTTGGCAAACTAGACATACTAGCATGAAAGTGAAAGCTGGGAACGTGTTTTCTTACAACAAGGGAATCCAAACTGCCAAGTTGAAAAGTCGGCAGCATCTAATGCAGAGTCGTGAAGAGATCATATACAGGATTAGGAACTTTGTAACGTTGGAAGTAATTACCGCGAGTATGGATATAAAGCTGGCTAGCTGACGAAGCCATGCTGCTTAATCATCTAACATGCAACCAAACGTAATGAGTTCTGCTGAGAGATCGCAACGAGGGGAAATATCTTGGTGCCGGGCAATTGCAAAAGCCATTTTTCCATCGGGTAGAAACCAAAAGGACGATGAACTGGACGTTGTGGATAACAAAAATCCTCCGAAACAGATGAAGAAGAGGAGGAGGAGGAGGAGGGGGGGGGGGGGTCGGAGTGAGAGCCAGGATGGGAAGATCCAACTCACTTGTGTGATGCTGAAAATAAAACAATGAAGGATGAAGGCGATACAGCAAATACATACATCCTACGGCTTGGTTTGTTTGTGTTGTGATCTTTGGCATAATATGTATGCGCAATGGAGGACACATTGATATTTCTTGCACCGCCATCTTCCCTATTGAGATACAGGTACAATAACTTTGTGAATAGAAATGGTCCCAAATGATTCGATTGGAATGTACGCTCGTATCCATCTCTTGTTACTTCGCGATGATCATCGTATTTGGCACCAGCATTGTTCATTAGTACATCGATCTTTCTTGGTGTTGTTCCATTATCATCAAATAATCGTTCGTAACGATTTGGAAAGGATTTGACGGAAGCAAAGTCGTTCAAGTCCAATGTCAAGGCGTAAATCTCTCCTGGGTTTGTGATTGATTTATCGTGTAGATATTGTTGCACATCATTCTTGGCACGTTCTGCCTTGGCATTGGATCGTGTTGTCATGACAACTGTAGCACCAGCGGCCGCTAATCGTTTGCTAGATTCTAGTCCTAATCCTGAAGATGCTCCTGTTATGATATTTTGTACTTCACCTGTAAGTGATTCCGGTGGTGGTTGATGACTTTTTGTTGTTGGTGTTGTAGCCGCTTCGCGCTCCCGATAATGACTTGGTTGGTACCTTTGCCGATAGTTCCAACCAATGCGGCAGCGCCTTTATTGGCAGTTTGAACAAGGAATTTCCTTCGACCCGATGCATTACTACTTTTTGATGGATCGCCGTCTGATCAAGTCGTGATGAGATCACGTCGATTCACTGGTTTTAGACTTCAGTATTATTTACAATAGCAGTAGACGACGATGCCGAACATTGTTTTATTGCTAGTTTGGTGAATACCAGTGCCGAAAATGGCTAGATCACTGATGGAATTTCTCGAATGTGATTTGCATCTACAATATTCCAAGAGTATTATTTCAGATCCGAGTTGCATCTAGCGACAAAATCACCACTGAGGCCGCTAGTGATCTGCCACTGTTATTGGTATTCGTCCTATGCCTTGCGCCTCTCACGCAAAAGAATAGTGTACATGGTTGAGAAGGCTGTGAATAAGAGGGTGGTAGATGTTGTATGGCTTAGAGTCGGACTATAGTTAAGTCTATTTTTGACGTGTTGATCATGTGGAGCATTGTTTCATCGATGCTTCGATAAACATGTTCCGCCAAATTGCATCTGGCCTTCATTCCAGAAACACCAGCCTCACAATAAGCTTTGTCCGATTATGCCGCCGCCATATAATTATGCAGCAAGGTCAGATACACCCCCTCTCAATCATGGAAAGAAGAGATTTGTGTATTTGTTCTGCTTCGTTCCGTATCTGACAAGTCATTTTGCGGCCGCCTGTCGAGCCCGTGGTTTATTACTCGAGTCTATGATTCCACGCTGATTTAATTGCCCAATTTTGAAGCAGATTGGCAAGTGTGCCAATGCTGACAGGACTACCTACGAGGATAATGTTTCCGTGACATCTCCACATCGCAGGGTGCCCGGATAAGAGTCTGCGGCACATTGGCAGGTCCGGTCCAACGTTCAACATTGCTTCGATACTACCGCACATCAATGCAGCACCGCTTAAGTTATGATTACCTTTCCAATAATGCTGGTCATATTTTGTATCATCGTGGCATCTCCTCTGTCCCTGAGATCTAGCCTTGGCTTCTTGACAAGGGCTGTTCCCAAAATAGCTCGTGTCATATTTTTATTATTTGCTCTTGATCCCAGCACGCCCAGCCCCCCCCGCGCGCATCGCCATTTAAAAGCTGACCATCGACAGTCCTGCCCAACAAAGCCCCTCGCGAAGACGCCACCTGGTCTCACTCCAAATGATGGCCAATAGGTCTTCCTATGCGATAGATCGTTTACTTTTAGGCTAGGAGAAGAGACGGGAAAGTTTGTTGCATCGAAGTCGAAGTGAGAGCGACGCCAAAGCAAAGGTGAGGCCTCGCGTGACTGGCATCAGCGGATCGTGACTCAATAATACTAATTCCTACATACATTTCAAAATTTGTTTCAGTTGTCCGTTCACCCAGAGGACGGAGCAGGGTCTCTCACAGACTCTGAGCCTTCCACACTTCTCTTCAGAATCTTTTCTTGACTTCCATTGACGACGGATATGAAGGCGTCGCGTCTGGAAGACCCAGCTCCATAATAACAATCACCAAGCCCAGCCAACAAACAGTAAGAATATGACCCAGAAATACACAAAAACTGAAAATGGGATTAGAAAGTATAATCCAGCTTGGTCTCCACCAACAGCTGTTGCAACTGCAACGGCTGTTCCATTCATCAACCAATCAACGGCTCTAGCGGTGGTACCAGCACCGACAGCTCCGCCTTCCGAAGAAGAAGAAGAGGAAATTGAATTCACACCTACAACAACTTATAATGACGCAGTCGCCAAATACCACGAAGAGGCCGAGCCAGAAATTTATTTCGGGGGATTTCAAGGTGAAGGCGATTGTCTTGACGAATTGAATGGCATCATGGCAAAATATGAGGTGCCCGCGGGGATGCTTTCGAAGCTTCTAGAGTTGAATAAGTATGATGTTGCCGAAATTATTGTGGATGATTCTGGAAGTATGGGGCGCTTGACAGATGCCACAGATCCAGTACACGGCAATCCAATGTCTAGATGGTGGGAGGCCAAGTATCGTATTTCACAAATGATTGAACTCCTGGCCTACGTTCCGTCTCCACCTTTTGCGGTCTACTTTTTGAATCGTCATGATGTCCTTGTACTGCAAAGAAACGAGGGAGAATTACCACAAGCATACATTCAGCGGGCGGAGAGTATTCTAACGCAAGCCTTCCAGCTCAATCCATCTGGCTCGACTCCTGCTCTTGAGGCGATTCAAGCATCCATTAACCGAAACCCATCGAGCAAGGTTCTACGTTACTTTATGGGGGATGGCGTGCCAAATGGAGGGGCAAGAGCATGCCGCCAGATTCAAAATCTGGTGACGAATCGTCCAAGTCCGGAGAATAATCCATTCACATTCATGTCATGCACAAACGAAGACGATCAAGTAGAGTGGATGAAAGCGACAGAGGAAGAAGCGCCGTATTGTGCCGAGTTTGACGATTATCTCGATGAGTCAAGGGAGGTACTGAAAGATCAGGGGAAGGCATTTCCCTACTCATTTGGACTGCATCTTGTGGCTCAGATTGTGGCTGCGTTTAATCCACATGACCTCGATGCAATGGACGAGAGCATTCCCTTTACACGTCAGACACTTGACAATTTACTTGGATATCACTCGTCTGAAGAGGAGTATCGGTATTATTTTGATTCGTTCAGAGAAGCCCAATTGAAGTTACCGCTCCTGCCGTACCAACGAACCTTTATCAATCAACTGCCATCTATGTACACACAATTTGAGTCTGCAGCTGTTGTAACTGATATCCCGGCTGCAGTTCAGTACAAAACCCGAATGAAAACATCAAAACACAAGAGGACTCCAGTACTGCCGCAGGATGATTGCTGTGTTATCCTCTAAAAGCATCCCAATTGCAAACTGAGACGATTAGACGATATTTGAGGGTAAGGTATCGAACCTAAGGTAGCTAGAGTCAGGATAGATCCAGACATGTCAAAACAATCCACAGCCAAGATATGGTACCTACATACCAGTATGATTGGGATTGTGTGGCATGTTAGCTTTAGTTGACTTATCATGGACAAAAATGATGTATACGAAAGTGCTATTGAGTCTGTACATATCTTACAGTATTCGCTTGCCCTGCATTTCTATTCAGTTCACTCATATGTTGATCAAAGACCGTAGAACTTTCGTAGAGGCTACAAACGTACCCGAGACGAGTTAAAAACATTAGAATCCAATCTTTCCTCTTTTACTTCACGAGTTGGACCAATGTGGTTGCAACATTTAGACTACTCATAGCTTATTCTTTTAGATAATAATATATGGAGGTGATGAGGCATACCATTGGGCATCATCCGCAAATGTCAGACCTTGCATACATATCATAAAGGACACTTCTGTAATGTTGAGCAGGCAATTCCATGTGAAGTTGGCACCCTTGGATCGATATGCCATGTAGCAGATCATCTTAGATATGCTAGTTGGAATGCCCATCTCTCTCCACGAATCTAATACCTACATCACAACATGGGTACGAAATGGAACGGAAGCACCAATCGCGGCTCTAGCACCACATCAGAAGGGAACGATAATGATACTGGAGATCTTTTGTTTGCCATTTTTTTCTTATTTGGGTGGAGGCTCCTGTTATACTTAGTTCCTACCTTAAAAAAGATGGCGCGCTTTTGTCAATTCAAACCAAAAGACCAAATATATAGCTTTATCAAAACTATTCGTTTGCCATGATTTGACAGGGTAAGGGTAATTGATCAGTACCGATGGTGATACACATGATTTAATCCGATCAAGGATGACACACACGTCCAAATCGGCATGGGGTCGAGGAGCAGATCTTCAAGGTTCGCAAATCGGCACGGGGTGTCAAAGAAGACATGGTAGGCTGGCACTTAGAGGTAAGAATGATCTAACGCAAGTTCAGGCAGCACGAGTGGTACTGCTAATCTATGCATTCCATGCACAAGATTATGTGCACCCATCAGTCAGCGAACAAGACAAGAATTTGCATTGCCATGCGAGAACGAAAGCTCTGATGCGAGAAATAGTGATCAAGAATACGATTCGACGACTTACCATTTTTTTTCATTTACTCAAAGGGGACCACAGTCTGCATGCTAACTCTCGGAAGGAAGGTGAATTTTATGCACTGTTCTCTTTTCGGTGAGGGCGAGAAAGTAATTATGAGAAAGAAGAATGAGAACCTTGCAACACTTGCCCTCGCCTACTTTAGCTTGCAGTTGTAGAGGGAAAGTTTGAAGCAAGGTTCATTTCGCTGCAGACGAGTTTCTTGATTTCTTGGTATATTACTTACGTAGCTGAAATTTTCAGGCTCGTGCTACTCCCAGGTACAATGAATTCCTATATGGAGAAACATCTACCTACCACTAAGATCTTTTTATTGGTCGTGACATCAACCCTCATCAACTTGACACCACGGTCAGACTGGCACAAAAGATCTTTTTGCAAAGATACATTATTTCAAAAGATATCCTCTCAAAGACATTTTTTTTCATACATAGCAACAGATAGCATTGTAAGCAACAGGGATCGATCTCAACGCGTTCTCCATGCAAACCTTACTAGTTCGGTATGGGACATGAGATGCGGATCTAAAAAATGTCGATGATGCGACACAATCTGATTCTCGACCGCGCTGAACAATTACGCCCGATCGTCACCCTCGGGCTCGGGGGGTGCTTATTCCTCACCCTTCACCACCACCGCCGGTAGTGGGTACGGAGGTGGAGGCGTCGTAGCATCCTTGCCGTCCGCGCCGAGCATTGAGAGCAATCCGGTTTACAAAGCCAGGCGCGAGTGTGTTTTGATTGAGGAGATACTTGATATCCAAGTCAACTACTCCTAACTGTTCTTGATATTCCGCTAATTTTGCAAAAATAATAGGATCGCCTCCCGCCGTTATTGATACGAATTCCTCCATACATGAGCGCCCCCCCGCCCGCTGGCGCCGACAGCGCCGACTTCTACGATTCCAATGCAAACATCTCTAACATACCTCTCTGGGAGAGATTCCGATTCCATTGTTCCATCTCCATCTCCATACGATACATACCGGCCATTCATTTTCTGTCTTATTGGGTTGGTTGAGATTGTGATGACGCGACCTCAAGCATCCAAGCCCCAAATATGCCACAATGCCGCCACGATGATGCTGACCAACAGCGATATCGATTGTCATGATCGTCTGCTACAAAGAGAGAGCGATGCGGTTGACGTTTCTACAACAAACGAACACTTCTCAGTCAAATGGTTTTCAGATTGGGAAGGTTACGGCTGCATAGCATTGAAAGATATCGAGAAGCACACTCTCATTCATGTGGAAGAACCATTTCTCAAGGGTCGACAGATTGACCAGGCCCTGAATCTTCATAGCAATGGCAACCTTGAATCACATCTGGATGATGAAGAATACTTGAAAAGCACATGCGGGAAATCTGACGAGGACATAGATAACCTCTGGCAGCTTCATGATCAGTACAGTTGCAGTAGTATACGACTTCGGGGCATCATATTATCGAACTCATTCGAGAATCAGGAGAAAGGTTGCGCTAAGCGTCTTTATCTCACCACCTCTCGCTTCAACCATAGCTGCTCGCCGAATTGTGGGTACGACTTTGATGACTGGAATATTCGCATTTATTCGTTGCGCAAGATTAGGGCTGGAGAAACAATGTGCATATCTTACTCAGATGTAATATATTTCTTTCCAAGAGATGTACGAAGGCCGTACCTCCTCAGTGCTATGAGGTTTGAATGTGCCTGTGCCCGCTGCGATGTTGCAACTGATTCTGGTATTAGTGATGAAAATAGGAGAAGGCTCAAGAAAATTGCAGCTGAGTTGAAGCATCGTGTTAATTCAACTCTATACAGTGCAGGTATGTTTACAACATATGACTGATTGCGCCGGTATTCCGTTCTCGATTCTCTATTCGTAAGTATTGCACACTAACTACCAAATCCACACCCATAATGTGCACAATCGTCTTGAAAAAGAATGTTGCTTACATGTAAGTGAAGCAGTCAGACGAATGTCTACAAAAGATGTTATGATATCGCCATCCACAACATCGTCTACACAGCACCAACAAACACAGCTTGAACTTCTGAAAGAAAAAGTCAGACTCCGGAAATTATCAAAAACAATTCCCACTGGTCAACACGACATTGATCTCATTGTAGAGTACATCAACATTGCCAAAAAGGAGAAGGTGGATTTTGATATGCTTCCAGTCTACAGATTGGCGTATGATGTAACCTTGGAGGCGGGTACGAGTGTTCCTCCAAAGGAATACTGGGCAAAAAGATATTTAGAACTTATTATATGTGCAAAAGGACCTGACCATCCTGAAACACTATGGTTCATGGAAGAAATCTCGGTTGGGTTGTGAGAATCAGATGAATAAAATTTAGGTATAAGTAACCAACACTTCAGAAGTCACTATTTGTTTTACTTACCGTTCACTGCACATAAATTCTAAGAGACTTGATACCTGTCTTTATCCAAGGGAACCAAAAGTTGATTCCAAGCAATGGTCGATCTCGGTTGGCTTATGAGTATTAGATGAATGATTAGCTCAAGAAATTAGAACAACATTTAGGTAACTATTTGTTTTTTTCTTATCTCTCCTACAGCACAGGTAGTTCTAAGAAACATCACGCAACATTAGTTAGATCAAGTTGTTTGTGCCCATTGCTGAACACAATTGCATCACTCTACTTTGCAAACAGGAGAATGATGGCAAGCTCCAGTTAAGAGTAGGAGCCAAGACAATGACCGTAGGATGTAAGGATGAATCTGCTTCTGATTCAAACAACGTATTAAATTATACGGAAGATGGGGTAAGTTTTGTAAGGATGATTATCGTTCTTCGTTTGGATACCTTGATCTCTTTATCAATACAACTCTTGGCATTCTCTCACACTATAGGTTGATGGAGGGGGCAACTTCACTAAGGATGAAGGAGGCGGCAATCATGCATTGGCAAATCTACTCAGCCTCTATACATCTTCAAATGGCTATGAAATGTTGCCAGGCGGTTTGAAGGTGCGTCTCATCTAGAGCTTATTGTTCTCGTATGAGTATTGATTGAAATTTCATTCTGCAACTATTCAATCTCACGTGTGTTATATCATATAATAACAAGGCTTTCTCCCATGGAAATGGAGCCATCCCTGATGAGCCGAAAGCAGGCAGAGCGGCGGAGGATGGATTGAATCCTGCCGAAGATGACAAAGGAAGCTTCTTGATCAAAGATGGAAGTGAAGGCGATGGAATCGTGATGGAAGTGGGATTGTACTGCAGTCCTATTGTTGATGCACTGGGAGACATCATTATAATGATTGCTGCCCTAGAAAATGGCAGCAATCATTTTTCCTGGCCGCACATATGGTTGGAAGATGAGGCGTTCTGTGCAGAAAGACTGAATCAATAAACGGCCCAGCCGTTTGATGAACAACCGAAGAAGCATGTTAACTGTATTGAGTGTTGTGCTTTTGCTCTCGTCTCAGAGCTCAACTAGTGCAGCAGAAGCAGACCACGACAAGGTATGCAATTATTGCCATTGCTTGTCATACTGCATGTCATACCATTGCTAATATCTCATTCAGTTTTATCAACTGTTTCAGAACCTATCTAAACAGGATCCAGGCAACAAAGGCATCT
>JALLAU010000528.1:0-14522 GCA_036939495.1 Thalassiosira hispida
GAGTAGGTAGGGATGTTGGTTAGTGCTAGTGGGTGCGTGGAAGATTCATCGCTTGGGACTTGGCTGCCGCTTTGTCTCGTTGATTGGTCCTCATGGATGGTGGGTTGGGTTTGAGTGATGTTCCCAAGTAAAGTGGAAAAGAGAGGTACTACCTAGAAGATGGCCCATCTAGCTCTGAGGGCGCTACCCCCCCCAACCTCCCCACGCAAATGCCAAAGCAAATCCAAAAACACGAACAAACAACACCAACACCATGGCATCGAGAGACCTAACCTCTGCATTCATCGAACGTCGATCCGCGACGAATCGCCGGCGTAGGTCATCTGGAGGAGGATTAACTTCTCCCTCAAAGGTGGCACCATTTGGTAAGAGTTTCATACCCTTCTATTCTTTCGGCAGATTTCTAGTTGCGGTCATAATAGTTCAGTCATTCGTCATTGCCAAGGGGGCGAGTTTTGCCAATATCAATGGTTCAATCACTTCTGTGGGGAATTGGCCATACTTCGATTATTTTTTGATGCGCCATCCGTTTTTGATGATTCATATTTACTTGTGACAATTGTTCCATTTAATAATATGCATCATGTGTAACCAACTAATTCTCCCTCACCACAACATGATATTGCACACAGGAATTTCACAAAAGAAACATGGTGTAATTGATGACCATCTATTGATGGAGGTGAGCTTATGATTATTTGATTGATGTTTACGTACAGCTAGCCACGAAAATATATAGCACTAATATCCCTCAATTTCCCCAACTCCTTTGAATAAAGGATGGGAATGCACTTAACAACGTGTATGCATCCACCCTACCCCCCGATTGGGTAAATGATGTTGACTCAGTAAATGCCACCGTAGAAGATATCCAGCGTCTCATGTCAGAACTAGCCTCAATGCACGCCAGTCGCATCGGAACAGTCTTCGGGAGGGACCTGGACAACATGGAAAGACAAATAGAACGCAAGACCACAGAAGTTACAACCTTATTCCGTAAGGCGGAACGGTACCTTCAAAAGGTGGGCGCATCCACTCGACAAGCGGGTGGGGAAGAATCCACAGTGGGGGCCAACATACAGCGTAGTTTGGCCATGCAATTGCAGACATTATCTTCCGACTTTCGGCAGAAGCAACGAAAGTACCTTGCGGATGTGAAGGCGCAAAAATCGGGGGGACTTGTGGAAAGCGAGACGAGGTTTGGTATTAACCTCGAGGATGATGGGACGCTTCAAAATAATGACTACAATAATTTTGGTTCTGCGCAGCAATTATCGGTTGTGGATGACTTGCAGTCGGAAATCCAATCTCGAGACACGGAAATATCCCAAATTGCCAAAAGTATTGAGGAGCTGGGAGCTATCTTTAAAGAGCTGGTGAGTCATTGTTCTGAACAACCTTCTTTTATTGTGTCTCGAAAACGCCTTTCCGACCACTTCAAGCTAATCTATCATACATCATCCAACTCCCCCAATCCAAGGCGGTGTTGGTCATTGATCAGGGAACGATATTAGATCGCATCGACTATAACATGGAGGCAGTCGTTGAGCATACCAAAACGGGTATTCAACAATTAGAAAAGGCGGAGAAGAGTCAAAAAAGTGCAAGACCAATGAAGTGTATAATTTGTCTCCTTGTCACCGTCGTGGTATTGCTTTTCATTCTTGTTATGAAACACCGCCATTAAATGCGGATCAGATCTACGGAGAAGTACCCGGAGGTATCTCCACTGTCGCCTTAAAAAATGCAAAATACGTGATTTCCAAAGTATATGTGATGCTGACAAGCCACTGGAAAGCCGGCTAAGATCAATATCTCTTTTGCTTGTTGATTAGCACTGGAGTTTAGGATTTTGCCCACCTTTACTTTTACTCTGCATTACAAAGTCAATACAACAAATTGTAAAAATAAATCTTCTTGGTTAAGTAACATATAACCAATGTTTTTCTTTTCGCCAATACTTCCCAAGCAATCAATGCCACACCACAACAACTCAAATCTCACGACTTCTCCACCACTTCTAAAGTCCACTAGCCTCATCCAAACCAAGCGACAAATTCAAATTCTGAACAGCCGCACCGCTCGCACCCTTCCCCAAATTATCAAGCCTCGCACAAAGTACCATTCTCTCTTCCTCGTCATTATAAAAAACAAACAATTCCAAATTATTGGTATCAACCAACGTATCGGGACGCAAGAATGCTCCGCGTTCCAACAATCCCGCTTCCTTCGCTCCATCTTCTCCCAATGGCATGACTTTGACGAACGTGGAACCATCATAATGCTTGGTGAGGGCATCGTGGATGTCACTTCCGGTGGTACCGTCTTTTAGGAGGGAGTAGTGAATGGGGATGGATACTAACATGCCTTGGGCAAAGGTTGCTACGGCTGGTTGAAAGATTGGTTTCTTGTTTAATCCAGTGTATTTGGACATTTCTGGGAGATGTTTGTGATTCTATTGTTTTGAAGATCATATATTTAGAGAAGAGAGTGAAAAAAACACACACACCAAAGTTGGGTGAGATAGATATATATGTGACATGTCAACTCTCAACATCTCTCTCTCTTGAGATGAAGCTTGTCCCCCCCTTTTCTCTCACACACACTCACCATGGAATATCCATACGCACCCCACGGTTCATTCGGTTGATCAGCATCCTCAAAAATATCAATCAAAGCATTCCCTCCGCCACTATATCCCGAGATGGCATTTACAGTCAGTGGGGCATCGGCGGGGACAATGCCTGCATCCACGAGTGGACGAATTAGGGCAATAAAGCCAGTGGGATAACAGCCTGGATTGGAGATGCGTTTGCTTGATTTGATTTGTTCCTTTTGAGATTTGGATAGTTCTATGTTGTGAATAAGTGTTGTACCCAACAAACAAATGAGGAGATGAAGAAATAGAATGGCATCATGATAATTAGTTCTCATTCTTGTTGAACGGTAAAAGTATAGACATAGAAAGGTAATGCATTTTTCAAACGTACCAGGAAAGCCGTAGGTCCAATCATCATCTACACGAAATGCAGTAGATGCATCAATAACCACAGTTCGGTCGTTTTCAACCATGTTTGCCGCCTGGAATATTATGAGGTAAGTAAAGCGAGCAATATTTATATGAGAAAAAGAAACCCAGCCGTGTATTTTCATTTTCATGTACTGACACACAAAAAACATACCGCAATTGATGCTTCATCGGGCAAGCCTATGATATGACCAAGATTTTATAGAGAGAATGAACCAAAAAGATGAGTAAAATTCAATAGAATTAGAGTCAATAAATAATGTTTAACCATCAACAATTTGTGCACCGCCCAGCACACGTATATACTTACATAAAATAACACAATCCGCCTCATTAATCAACCTCTTCCTCTCATCGACATCCTTCCTCAATTCATCCGAAATTGATAAAATTTCCAAATCATCCCTAGTGGCTAATCGATCACGAACTTGTAACCCCGTCGTACCGGCTTCTCCATCGATGAAGATTTTCTTCTTGTCTGCAAAAAGACGTGAGGAAGATGATGATGTGACGCGAGAATGGATGGAAGAGGTGCTGAACGCCTGCGTGGAGGCGACGGCGAGGAGGAGTGTGAGGAAGAGAGAGGACTTCATGGTTTAAAAGTTCAGGTGTGAAAGGATTATTTTATGGACGGTTAGCGGTTGATGGATCTTTGGATTTGGCGCTGATTTGGGGGATGTCAGCCACCTGAAGGCCACCTGACATTTTTCACTTGCGACGTGGCAAGTTGAAGTGAGCTGGAAGCAGCGAGAAACAACTGATGAGTCATGACCAAATCGAACTTCCATCCACAAGACACCCGCCAGCCGCCAGACCACACTTCCACCACACCACTCGGCCATCTTATCGTAACTGCACTTCACTTCGACACAAAACAAAGATCAAGCCGACCAAGAAAACAATGAGAATGATGGGATTAATCAAGCAAGGAATTGTCAGTACGCAGTTCTTCCTCTACGGGAAGAAACACTGTACTCAAACGGGCTATTTCAAGCATTTATCGCAGTACCCAGATCCAGTCCAAAATGCCGCCGTCCTCGACGCAAATGATCCCAAGAACGATGACGGGGTCGATCTATCCGGCAAGACCATTTTGGTGACGGGTGCCAACCAGGGCATTGGGAAAGAAATTGCAACATATGCCGCTGCGAAAAAGGCTACCGTGTACATGTTATGTCGGAATAAGGAACGTGCCGAGAGTGCTCAAAAGGATATTCAAGAACTGACCAACAATCAAAATGTGATTGTTCTTTTGGGTGATGTCAGCGAACCCAGTCACATTAAGAGAGTGGTATCCGAATTTCAAGGAAAGGAACAAAAGTTAGATTGCCTGGTATGCAACGCTGGTGCGTTGTTCAATGAAAGAAAAGTGAATAGCGAGGGACAGGAGATTACATTGATGTCTCATTTAGTTTGTGGTTCGTATCAATTGACAAAGCTATTGATGCCATCATTGAAGAAGGCGTCAGAAGCAAACAGTGGAGAGGCCAGAGTAATCTATGTTGCTTCTGGAGGAATGTACAATAGCAAATTTCCCGATTGGGATGTTGCAAGTAGCACAGGTAAACATGAATCTAGCTATGATGGAAACTTGGCGTACGCCTACGCTAAACGAGGGCAAGTATTGCTCGCAGAAAGATTCACAAAAGAATACCCTGGTGAAATTTCGTTCGTTTCAAGTCATCCTGGGTGGGTTAGGACGGCAGGTGTCGACGCCGCTTACGGCAGTACATCTAAGATTCTTGAACCAATGAGAACGTTGTGGGAGGGTTCCGAGGGCATTTGTTGGCTTACGGCAACTCCCAAGAAGAATATCGAAAGTGGTGCATTTTACCTTGATAGGACGCCTCAGCGAAAACATATCGCGGGTGCATTCATGACGGATGGTACATTTACCAAGAATACTGATGAAGAAGTGGATATTATGATGAAAAAGCTTGAAGAGACGTCAGGGGTATGAGTTGGTTTGGAGCTTCAGAGGCACAGTTCAACAATAGATATGCCACCCAAAGGTAAAAGCAAACTTCAGTAGATAATCTGCACATATAAACGGTTAGAATGGATCCTTTTCGTCTGTATAATATATTGATTGAACTATATAATCATATGCAAGTGTAGACCGACTTGCCTGTAGCTCCCAAGAAAAAACTGCACCTAAACGGATAGAATAATCATTTTTGTCTGTACCTAGATTTCGACGACATATAGCTGCTGGTGTAGACAGACTTGTTGGATGGCTCACAACCTGTAACTCCCAAGAAAGCTTGCAGCTTGCTTTTTATGGTACAGCAGTGGTCATTCATCAAGAATTTATGTGTTGTTGAGGAACTGGGTACTGGATGCCACAACGTAAAAGTCTAGGAGACATAATATGGAGAGTTTTTCTGACCAAGGTCTCTAAAGAACTCAAAGCTGATCAAAGTAATAATAATAACGTAGGAAATATGTTATCAGTTTTCAATAGAGGTCGTTCGTACTTACCAGAGTTTACCTCTGGATGGTACCTACCCTTGCTTTCAATCGAAGACAATCAGCACATTCGACATGAGTAAAAGAGTGCCTTAATTGTACTTGGGGACACTACAGCTGCATTACTTGTACTTAGCTGCATTTGACCATCAGTCGAATTCAGCGGCAATCATCAATGATCTGTGAATGAGTGGACCTACCTATCTAAATGGCAAGAAGAATTCGTTGCTTATGATAAAAGACTCGATTAAATGTAAATTATGCATAGAGAGACAATCCCTCGCATCCATCAGCTAGATTATTACGTCGCTCTTAAGACAGATAATAAGGAGGGAAGAGAGTAAATGTGAAGAATGCCGCGCCAGAATATTCCCACAGGCTGCGTGCCACACACCACCCGCACACATGACGCAATAAGATACATGAGGTCACTGTGTTGGTGTGTGTGTTTCTTCCTCTTCTCATTTTACTCCATAATTTCACCCTCATCCTGGAACTCCCCGGACAAATCCTCATCTCCCACGGTAGCATCCTGATATTGCTGATATTCGCTCACCAAATCATTCAAGTTACTCTCGGCCTCGGTAAATTCCATCTCGTCCATACCCTCCCCAGTGTACCAATGCAAGAAGGCCTTGCGGCGGAACATGACAGTAAACTGCTCGGCCACACGCTTCCACGCCTCCTGGATACATGTGGAGTTACCAATGAACACGGAGGACATTTTCATTCCCATGGGGGGGACGTCGCAGATGGACGCCTTGAGGTTGTTGGGGATCCATTCGACGAAGTATCCAGAGTTCTTGCTGACCATTTTCATCATCTCGTCATCGACTTCCTTGGATGACATGGCTCCACGGAACATCATCGCGCACGTCAAGTAACGTCCGTGACGAGGATCGCAGGCGCACATCATGTTCTTGGCATCAAATGCCTGTTGGGTCAACTCGGGCACAGACAGGACGCGGAAGTTATGAGATTTTGCGGACGTCAAGGGGGCGAATCCCACGAGGAAGAAGTGCAGACGGGGGAAGGGGACCATGTTCACGGATAGCTTGCGCAAATCGCAGTTGAGCTGGCCGGGGAAACGGAGGGAGCACGTGGTCCCAGCAATGGCTGCCGCGATGAGATGGTTCAAATCGCTGTAGCTCGGGTTGGCAAGCTTCAATGTGCGGAAGCAAATGTCGTAAAGCGCCTCGTTATCCAAGGCGAAGCACTGATCGGCATTCTCCACAAGCTGATGGATCGACAACGTGGCATTGTAAGGCTCGACCACAGTGTCTGAGACCTTTGGGGAGGGGACCACACTGTACGTGGTCATGATACGATCGGGAAATTCCTCCCTAATCTTGCTCACCAACAAGGTTCCCATACCACTACCGGTTCCTCCCCCCATGGAGTGCGTAATCTGAAAGCCCTGTAGCATATCACAAGCCTCGGCCTCCTTACGGGTAACGTCCATAATGGCATCGACCAACTCGGCTCCCTCGGTGTAATGACCCTTGGCCCAATTGTTACCCGCACCAGACTGACCAAAGACAAAGTTATCGGGCCTAAAGACTCCCCCCATCGGTCCGGCACGGATGGCATCCATGGTGCCGGGTTCGAGATCGGTTAGGACGGCGCGGGGGACATATCGGCCTTCCTGTCCCTCGTGGAAGTAAACGTTGACGCGTTGGAGTTGAAGATCATTGTCCCCCGCGTAGGATCCTTCGCCGTCGATCCCGTGCTCCTGGGACATGACCTGTGAGAGAGGTCGATGAAGAGCATGGAGAGATTGGTGAGAAATGACAAGAGAAAGTAAATTTAATCCACTTGAGTCACAAGATCCGCAACAAGAAACATCATGTCCAACAATCCCCGCGTGTGGGTCAGGTCAATCAAAAATTGGCCATCAGCGTAGCATTGATCAACGGTGGGGCAATAACCATCATTTTGCCGCGACACCTCTTTGGTGCCATGATCGCGACTCCCTTTTCTCGCAGCAGTCCAGGCATACAACAAACGAGACATATCGCCGAGGAAGCTCAATGACACAAGACAAAGATGCTCGCCATTTCACCAGAGCCGTCGCCCGGCCCATTTGCTCCCGTCGATTTGGAATCTCCCCCCCCCTCCCTCCATTCCCCCGAGCCATTGACTCCCACTCCCGCATCAAGTCATCTCTCCACAAGCCGCATCCATTCGTCTCGGCCATCGGCCATGTGTACGCCCCGACCTCCCACTCCAACCAAAACAGACCGCCAAGAGGCAGACGACGCACCTCCCAGAATTTCGACCCAATTTGGTTACCGCATTGTCCCGCTTGAAGATGAACGATTTCTCTCATGGTTAAAGTTAGTTGATTCTCTTAATTTTTCTATGGGGCGGGGTGAGCGTGGCTAGACTGAGGGGACAATGACAACGGAGAGTTTTTGTTCGTGCAAGCAAGCCAATGAGAGGTGACTGGAAATGGCACTTCTTTGCGGGCTTTCTGCGCGTTTTGCTGCACACAAGATGTGGCTCAATGTAATGCTCGATAAACCGTTGCACCCAAAGATCTTTTCTGCGTAGGAATCGTCCAAACCACAGCAGATGTGTCATTGTTTGAATGAATACAAGATAAAGATCTTTTATTTGTAAAATTATGGATATTGGTATGGTATTATTAGAGATAGCTCAATATATTTCATCAGGAAAATGAACTTTGTAGCGCCTTATTATCTGTATATTGTAGTTAGTACATTTTGAATCTATGTTGGCGAGGCTCGCGCGCGCATCAACAACCAAGGCCCGGCGCGCCCGGCGGGCACGGTAGGACGGGCAATAATATGGGGCGGGGGGCACGCCCATCCGTCACAGTCGCATCCTGTCTTTTGTGTTGTTTGGAATTATCGTCGTTGTACGACCCAAAGCTCTTTCTCCACCAATTGTTTCTCATCCAAAGTCAAAAGATAGCTGAACCTGAACTGTCGGGCTCATTCTGCACATGGTAATTTACCAGGCATCAATAATGTCAAATGTGCAGCCAAAAATAGGCTGAAAACGTGGTTGTTACCTGAAACCTGTAGGTGTAGGTAGAATCTCAAAATAAAGTTATCAAACACCTTCAGGGTTACCATAGATAGGAACAATTCAATCAAGGCGGAAATCCTTTCGGTATTTGTTCACAGTCTTTAAAATGAGAAATTGATATTATCAGCGCTCATAATATGACGTTCTGGTCGTCTTGTAAGACTTACTACGAGTACTATGAAACTACTTTGAACCGTTAGCCCTACTTTGAACCGTTATCGCCTCAAGTATATAATTCCTACGTATGTCTACGGACAGGTTCGGGCGGAATTACAACTTTATCGTAAATAGGCTGATTCGCGACGATTTGGCGGACTACTTTGAACCGTTATGGTCGATTGTCAGATAAAAAGCCCATATTGGCATCTAAGTTTTGACGTCCACCAATAGATCGGATAATATTGAAAATTGATTCATATGAAAGAGCTAATTCTCCTCTTTCAATAGAGCCTCCGGTCGAGAGATGAGACCGGATATTCATTGAGCACGATTGCGCAAAGATATCTGACATTTAACGGTTCAAAGTAGTTTTTGACTCGTAGTGAAGATGAAGAGCCCCAGACGCGTGTTCTTTTTTTCACTGTCTTCAGACAAACTACAAACTTCTACAAACCAATGATTCGCTCAGCTCAGCTCAGACCAGATCAGCCGCGGGTTCTTTCTCCATTGATTTCGTTCAACCGAGTTTCCAATACCAACATACAAACAACATGAAATTTGCATTGCTATCAGCCATTGCTCTTCATTTCCTGGCGGCAATTTCGGCCTCCTCCACCGCAGATGATTTGTCTCCTGCATCGTCTTTAGCCTCTTCCTCTGCAGATTATGAGACTCCTGTGAAGATTGCTAACACCAGCGAGACGTTGGATAGCGAGGACGTGGACGTGGCGAGCCATGTTGTTTCCATCGAAGATTATGACGCCGACGGAGACAAATGGTCCACGTACTTTATCGATATTGCGGCGGGCGCTCCTGGTTACTGCGACGATGCTAAAGATCATGGTTGCTACAAGTGAGAGTTCAATTGGTATTACATAGAGAATGGAGATTTTGGTCAAGTAAACATATTACTACTTATCTCTCACCCTCATATCGCATATTCTATTTTGGTTTCACAATATCGACAGAAAAGGAATCCCAAGGTGTTGCAAGAGGCGATCGGGAATCAGATGCCCAATTGATAAGCCTCCCTGCGATCTCAATGGCAATACCAGAGCTGTTCGTGCAGGCGGAGCTTGTGCTGCAGGAAGAGATACTTGCGCGAGCGGCTATGAGTGTCTCGAAGGACGTTGCAAGACCAGAATAATTGGTGCAGGTGGAACTTGTGCTTCAGGAGTCAACACTTGTGTTAGCGGCTACGAGTGTCTTGAAAGACGTTGCAAGACCAGGGCCAGGGCCATTCCCATTCGTGCTGGTCGAGCTTGTGCTACAGAAAGAGACATTTGTGTGAGCGGCTATGAGTGTCTTGAGGGGATTTGCAAGACCAGGGTCAGGGCCATTCGTGCCGGCGGAGCTTGTGCTGCAGGAAGAGACATTTGCGTGAGCGGCTATGAGTGTATTAAAGGACGTTGTAAGACCAGAGCTATCCATGCCGGCGGATCTTGTGCTGCAGGAAGAGACACTTGTGTAAGCGGATATGAGTGTCTCGGAGGACGTTGTGGGACCAGGGCCAGGGTCATTCGCGCCGGCGGAGCTTGTGCTGCAGGAAGAGATACTTGCGTGAGCGGCTATGAGTGTATCGGAGGACTTTGCGGTACCAGGGCAATTGGCAAAGGCGGAAACTGTGGAGCCGGGTATGGCTTTTGCGCCAGCGGGTACGACTGCATTAGCGGGACGTGTAAGGCGCATCGACAGGCATCTAATGGCTGCCCCACTAATACAGGCGGAGATTGCTCGACCAGTCGTTGCTGCGCAGATGGATCTACCTGCACGTCGAGTGGCCTTAATGGCAGTGATCGTTACTATTGCCGTTATTCAGTTCCTGAGACTAGGACTGAGTAAAGTTTGAAAAGCTAAGGCTAAGGAGAATGCGTGTGTGTTTCTAGAGGTTGAGATTTGTGTGTGTCTTCGACGAAAATGAACCTCATTGTTGAAAGAGAATTCAAAAGTACTTTTAGGGGAGATGTATCAGCGACACACATGTTTCAACTCTAAGTGATATAAGTCGAGTACTCTAGCAATTCTTTAGCACTGGCGTGGCAGCACATTATTTAGTCTCTCCAGCGCCACCACAATAAAACATGACGCGCAAGAGAAGAGTCATTCTGTGTAGGGTTACACGGTATGTTCTGGCGGTATATGCAGGAAGGGTAATACTCTGTTTCAGAATAGGTAAGTGTGTAGATGGGACTTATTTACTTTCATGCATTACTTCCTATTTGTATTTTTTGTGTTTTGCCACTCATCGTCCCTGCCTTTTTCTATATTTATTACAGCTTCTCTCTTGCTATGACATTTTTGATGCAAAGTTCCACACCACAGTCTTTTCACACCATTATTTTACGCCTTTATCAGAATCAGCTGAATGTTTTTTTTTGAATCATTGTCCTCTCACACCTTCCACGAAGCAAATCTTTCACTTGCCTGGAAACAATCTCAACCCTCAACACAAACCCGAAAAGAATTCACATCCCTTGAGTATTGATTTCATATGCTCAGTGACACACTCCTCAAACATATGTATGTTTTGCAACATTCCATATCCCATATCATTGCTCCTTCTTACCATCAATGTCGTCCTCCTCGTCATCTACAATAACTCGCTCCCTTCGAATCTTTTGCACCTTGCGTGCCTTGGGCCAAGCAAACGCTCCCTTATTCGCTCCCTTCTCCCCCGGCTTCATTGAAAACCCATTTGTTTGAAATCCCAACACAATGACAAATGCCAATGATAATAAGAAGGGGGTTACGAAGTCTCGATCAAAGTTGACTTCATGCGGCTCCTCTAATACTTCCCCCTCGTTCTTAGTTCCCGCTCGTCGTTGGCTCTGCATGCTTTGTAAGTAAGATATACCATATCCGACAAGACCCGTAAAGGATGGCACGAATACGAAGATTAGGAATCGGGCGAGGAGTGACATTTTCGCACCACCACTACCCTGGGATCCATTATTGTTGTCATTGTCATTTCGTACTGCTGCAGATTTGTGCTTGGCAAATGCCGCTGCTTCTTTGGTTGCTGAGTTGTTGGCTGGCATTATGGTTATGGTGTGGCTAAATGTTTCTCTTTAGGGTGGATATATTACTTCTTGATGAAACTGGGTTCGAACAGCTCACGTCAATTTTAGAAAGCTGAGGAGTGTCGCTGACTCTGAGCTACGTCAAATTGCGCCGTCGGCGTATGGGTATGGGCAAACAATAATGTTATTGTTGAGAATGGGGCGAGAATCCAATTCCGATAATATTATGTGGAGAGTTGTATTGAGTGTTGAGTGAGAGAGCCTATACTATCCGATTGTAGCGCAGTTGCATGCAGTGAGGGTCTTCTGTTTACGGGGGCGCTTCTGTAGTGAAATCTGCACTCCTCAGCCTCAGATGAGATTGGGTGGAGATGGGATGGGAGATGGGAGGAGGTGGGCGTGGGGGCTTCGCGAAGTCTTCTTTGATAGCTTTTGATGTTGTGAATTGTGAAATAGGCAATCTCAAGAAGTCATAGGTATGTACGTACGTGTACAGAATCTGCCGAATCTCCACCAAGGAACCTTGTTGTGATTCTTCGATTATTTTATGTAATTACTTAACCTCTATTTAAATTGGCTACATGTACCTCCTGCCTAGTATCAACTCAAGTTTCTCATTCAAGAGGGTAAAAGTTAAAATATTCTACTCTAGGAATGATGCATCAAATGAGTCCGTCAGATTTTGTCGTTTGGTGTTGACAATATGATTTCCCTGCACTCCATGGTTTGTTGCGGATGCGCAAAACTGACGTTCCCATACGGGTCATTTCTCTTCTGGTTTCTATGCAAGATTCTAGACAATAAAAATGATTTTTGTGGTGTGCCGCAGTTACCAAAGATACTACTCAACTAACTAAACCAGAAGGCAACCACGAGTAGCACTGGTTTACTCCTTTTTGTGAGTGATGTTGTCGAATCTTAGATCCAGCGCAACTACCTTGCATTTGGATTTACAATAAAAATCCAACAGAATATTTAAGCCGATTATTTCTACAGGTACTGCTACCGTCAAGAAAAAGGGTGATAGCTCTTACAGAACTGGCGCGAAGCGCTAGAAAAAGGTCTTTCAATTTCACCTCCGTGTGGGCCTATATGGCTCTCCCGTGTTGACGAAGCCAACCCGAAGCTCCAAGATTCGACGTCCGGGTCCTAACCCAAGTTTAGAACCGAGAAATGGACATGATTTTGTGGTGCTGCTCAATCACCAGGATTTATTGTTTTATAGTTGGCCGGGAGATTGTGAAACCAGCGCAAGAAGGGCGTTCGTACTCCGATAAACTCACAGCATGTAAATTGTTTGTATGAAAACGGGATTGGTTCTGCCACGGCAATGATTTTTTCACCAAAAGCCTGGTTCTCCCGGGGGTAGGGTTGTACATCTGACTGTCGCCAGTCACCTCTACCCTCTACTATGCGTAGGGTTGGAGTGTGATGGGGATTTGATGGGGGGGTGGGTACAATACAGAATAATAATGTAAATGACATGACTCCCCCCCCCGTATCCGTAGACTCCACATTCGTTTTTGACGATTTGGTACTTCCGATAACTCTTCTTTCTCCGCTTCATGGACCATCAGGACTCCGCAACAGCACCAACCAGTGGGATTGGGCTACTGCACAGGCCGCGGGGTCGAGCGTACGAACAACGAACGCGCACGGGGTGCTCAAAGAATGTGGGAGTAACATCGTCGCGGCTTACGCATCTTGGATGGTGGGCGCCGTTGGCCGTTAGCATGATTGTTTTTGGGTGGATGCCTCCGCCCCTACTTCAACTGCGTAGCCCGCATAGAGAGCCTCTTCTCCCTCCATGAACTCACGGGTGTGCTTGCTTTGTCCGTCAGGGGGGGTGCCCGTATGATGTCTTGCCTCGATGGTTTGACGATAGCACTGGGGACGACGAACCCTCCAAGTTCGTCATTTCTTGTCGACGATCGTAGGGGCTTGACCGCCGGTAAATCCCGTTCTTGCTTCTACTACTGAAACCCCAACTCCTGCACAACACTCTGCTGATTCTTACATACAGATCTGCCCTCTCTCTCCGAAGAAGCTACAAATGAATATTTTACAAAGGGAAGATAAATCTATCATCAACCCATGCACAATAATTATCAAGTTGGATGATAGGTACCCCAGATCCCTTCATTTGTCCAGTTAAAGCACTCCTTCGCCTACCTAGTTCTGTACATACGGTCTCACGGTGCGTCTCTCAGCGCCCCCCTTGCAAGAGTATATTGTCCCGAAGCCGAAGCATGAATTTCAGAAAAAGAGAATAAAGAGCAAACCAGGATTCAATGACCTGGCTCCTAATGTATCTTGAACAGATACAAGACACCCCCATCATAAGAAAGCATTTTGTCCAACCACAGGGTCTAACTTAGTCTAACCCATCCATATGACATTATCTTGTAGATATCTTCTTCATATTATTTAGATTGTGATAAGATGGCTGTGTATGATAGAGATGAGACAGTTATTGTCTCCAAAAGAATGGCAATACGGGAGTGTGTTGCATGCTAGAACAGTTCCAAGATACAATCTTGTGCTTTGGCACTCCTAGAACTCACTGCCCAGCGCCGCACTCCATAGTCCATAGCCCCCCTCTCAATACTTACACACTCGCCACGAGACGACTGTATTCTACTCTCTAGGGTTGATTAGACATCTAGGTATCTGGCCGAAGCCGAAATTAGGACCCCAGAAAAAGGTTTGAAGAAGGTCTAACTCCCAGTATGTACCTAGGTAGGTATCATGATATAAACCCTTTCCTTACGACAGCGGTACTTTTTTTTTTT